>JAHZNE010003949.1:0-23464 GCA_027744055.1 Callyntrura sp. NNG-2020
AAATCATTTTGAGAGTGACCATTTAATAAAAACAAAATTTCTGTGTGGTCATCTTCTAATATACTACGTAAAACGTAAATTTCTTCGACCTCTGTGACCTCTCCTTTTTCAGCGTTTGCTTCTTAAATTCACCTCATAATAACAACCGCGTCATTACCAAATTCTTACAAGTAATAGCCCGTGCTACAGTCATTTAGAAACAAAAGCTTCAAAAAAAGTACATTTTTGTTTCGAAATCAAATTCAATACATTCAATGAAGATATCTACAAAAATCAACAAAACTACAGAACTACATTTAACATTGATATTCCAAAGACGATTAGACGATTTAAAAGATAAGGTATCACGAGACCATCAAATGAACGCCCTTTTAAGATTTATTACGTGCGGTATACATCCCCAGGACCATTGATCTTCTCCATGTCCTGCGAAAGGTTCATGGACCAGGATTTGAAAGTTTGAAACAAACACTTCCAAAAATTGACATATATATCCTCTCCCCGAAAATGACCATGCATTTCTACCTAGTTAAATCAGTTCTTTGTATTTTCTACACACACACAGCATGTATTATTACCTGAACAAATGTTTCCCCTTTATTTCACGGTAAATTATCGCGATGAAAGTCCACAATGAGACTTTTTAAGATTTACTTTTCATCAAGTAAAGAAAAAAACAAAGCCTGCAGGAATTACGCGAAGGATGTGCAGTGTTAATGACAAGGATGCTCTATCATCATCCTGTTCTGCTTGCTCATTTCGACCTGAGCAGTTTCGAAATCGAACTTGTACACTTGTAGTACCCAAAGTACACACACAATAACAGATGATAATGATGATGACATTGTTAAACAACAAGAGCATCGTCATCATCAACGAACACAAAAAAAATAAGTGTAGCATGCCAAATCCGCGTGGTCATCTCTTTAATTTATCTCCCTCTCTCTCTAGGTCTTTAGTCAATTCCTCTAAACCAACTACACATATCAGCCCTCCTATAACAGCCTAACTCTAACTCCTCTTATCAACCTGTTATATATTGACTGCTGCCGCGCAGTGGAGAAGGAACCTCGAGTATAAAACATAATACACATCTTTTTATCATAATGACGACGATGATTACCACACAAGATAAAATATTAGACGATAGATAGGAAAAAACCCTCATTCATTCATGTGTTCATCTGTCAAAAAACGACCAAGAAAAAAGTGACCACCATGAAGGGGGGAAGATTTGAGCATGCTCTTTATTCACACATCGCCGTTATGTAAGTTACAACGTCCCCATAACACGATCATCGAGTTTTTACAAGGCAAAGATGAATGTCACGTCAAGTGAAGCAACCGAGAGAGTAGACTAGGAGATGTTGTTTTTTGGCGAAGGCGGGGGGAGGAGGAGGATGCTGAAAAAAATGAGGAGGATACCCTGTGGCTGCCAAACACAAATCATTTCATTCTTTTTGCCAAACAACCAAACATTCCTTTTACTCTTCAGAGCAGATGACAACAAGAGGAGATGGAGAGGCGCATTTAATACCTAATTACACGAATGAATGGAGCAAGGAAGCCGACGACGACGCGACACAGCGACAGTATATATCGCTATTCGGCGATGATTATTTATCTGGCATAATTTAGTATGCCAGCAGTGGTATATATATAGTCAGGGAGCCTAAAATAATAAAGTGCCGTGCTTCGTAAAATAATATACCGAGAGAGTGCCGGTTTCTCACATTCTTGCATAGGATTACGGCGACAAGAGGAGATTTTTTTTTCAATTTGAAGTGCTAAATAGCAATAATAGTAGGAATAACAATAACAAAGAACAGCAACGGCACCACCACCGCCGTCAAATAATAAATAGAAGGCTCATTTAAAATGCTTACTGTAGTCATTAGTGTCTATGCGGAATAATGAACCCTTTTTGCAAAACGACCATTACGGCTCGTCTTGACCAAATGACCAACAAGAAATATTGACAGTACAGTTTTTTTAAATTGAGGAGAGAATGACTACACAGTTTGTGTCTGTGTGTGTGTGTGTGTACATGTCCGACCGCATTGTCCATAAAAGGCGTCCGTTTTCCGTATTTGAGGTTTTTTTTCAGGCTGAGAGGGAGATAGAGAGAGATGTACACATATTTTTGCGGGGGGTTCCTCGTCCTCGACTCTTTTTCTTTCTTTGCCCTTTTGAAATGAGGAAAAACTACTTATTACACAAAAGAGTGTTGTACATGGCAGAATTTTTTTGCCGTTTTACCATAATCATTATTACTAGCAAAATAAATGGGCACCAGCACCCAATCGTTGTCATCATCATCATCATCCTCCTCTCTGTGTTAGTAACCATAATAATGCGTGTATTTATCTCCATAATAATAACATTGTTTCCACTCCCTCTGTAAAAACACAAGAGCAGTTTTTGCAGAGAGGAGAATATCAGAGAGAAAATGCAGCATTTGTAAGGTAAAGAGCTAGACGACGTGTTTTCTGGCAAGAATTAATGTACATATTATCTGTCTAGGTACAAAGTACAAATGTAAAAAGAAATGTCGAGACATGCCATCTTGCCACTTGCCTTGACTCTTCTTCTCTCAAAGTTGTTTTGGTTCTACTCTGCTTGGATTGGATTGCGGATGTGTGGCAAATCAGAAATTCATGAGCAACGGACAAGGAAAAAATATTTTTCTATGATGACGGTAACGACGATGATGAGAATACTCTCTCTGGTGACAAAATTGAATGTGAACATCCTCTTCCCTTCCCCCACCATTGGGTGACTCCCAGTGAAGTTCCAGACTATTTGGGAATAAACTAGCAGCGATATGATGGCAGGATGTACGGGTTATTATTTGCGGCTTAAAAATAAGTTCTCCGTCGTCAGTTGTCTCATTTAGTGTATGCATACTGAAAAAATATAGGAGACTATAACTCTTTTTAGTAGTACACGCGCCTAGGTACGCACACAGCTAGGTACTTTTATATGACGAACCGATGATGATCATGATGAGTTGTTTTTGTAAGCTGCTACCTGCTGGTTTTGGTGAGTACATAAGTAAATAGTATAAGAGGTGCTCCCTTTTCTGCCTCCCTGCCTCTGTGACCAAATTAAGTAAAGCTGAAAGTGTGTAAAGGAAAGATTAGTCATTATTGTTATCATTTCATTGTGATTAAATGAGCTTTATGGGAGACGACGCCACATGATGCAAATAGGGATGATGATGCTGATGCTGCTGATGACGACGACAACGAAGCGATGACAAAGAACCAAAATTGAACAGGAAAAACGCAAGCGCAAGAATTAGAAGGCCAAGCCCAAATCCATAGTAAAACTTCGCTTTTTTCTCCCTTCGTGTTCTTAAAGACGCTAAAGCTAATATTCCCAATAACGTAATCATTTTTAATCATCATCGTCGTCTTCTTCTTCTTCTTCTTCGGCGTCGTCGTCGGAATCTCCAAAAATTAACTTTGATGCTCTTCTTCTCTAATCTTTTGCTATATTTACTTTACTCCCATTATTTTATAAAGGCTGGTTATTATTTGGTTCTGTACAGAAAAAAACTTCATCATTTAACTTTTTTATGTCGTGTAGTACTCCGTGTACCACCGCTGCACCACATGTGCCATTTTTTTCGCTCTGGCAAAATCATTATACCCCACTGAGTGTACAAACACAGTCACTATTTTTTCTTATAATGAGCAGCTTCACTGTCGTCGTCGTCGTCCGCAGTAGAAACCAATCTCAAAATATTACGTGATCCATGATGATGATGGTGATATTTTCATGTTTTTGGACAACGGCTAAAAAACGTAATCATATTTCAACCTACACGTGAATTGAACTGCAAAAAAAGTCGACAAAGAATATGACAAGAAGAAAAAGACTAATGATATCATCATCCCAGCAGCAGCAGCATCTTCTGTGAGTGTAGCAGTAGTAGTGCAGTGCATCAGTGCAGAAACAAACCCGTACCTAATGAGAAGAGCTGTATTCTATCTAATAATGGCTAGTAAATTGTCCTTTGTTTGGATTAACTTGGCTGTTTATTCCTAGCAATAAGGTAGAATGTACATCTTAAACGATTTGGAAGAACACGAATGATAACGATACATTCCTCAAGAAAAAAATTTGACATTTTACAGTCCCTCCAGTAAGGTAGATGAAACAGGTAGTGGCAATATGTCTCCTAGTGCGAAATGTGTAACAAAGTATAAACTGATGAGGATATCGTTTAGAAACCACCTGTTGTGTGAAACGTCAAGATGCGTGAGTGCTGCTGCGTACGTGTGCGTATATAAAACAGGTTGTGGGTTAAAAAAAATGTTTGATATCACGAGATACGCATGCAAAAGAGAGAGAGAAAGGGGGAGATCAATCAATCCGTTTGCAATCGTTATTGTCGGTAGTAATGATCCCCCTTACATAGATTTTTGCTTAGATTTCATTTTCAACCGGCTCCCCTCCCCCGGATGAAGATGAGTTCACACACGCCACATGCCTACTTACTCCTAAATATTATAATGTACATAGTCTTGTTATAAATCATTTAAATTCTTCAGGAAAACAGGCACGCAATTTGATTGTGTGTTCATTATAATGATGCCGAGGAGGATGATGATGATGATGATGTTGCGATGCTGATTCGTTTTTTGGTGGCTTACTACCAGTACCAATATACACTTTTTGCAGGTTGGTGGTGGTGGTGATGATGATGATGATTATGCAAACGGTTCTGGTTTCTGAACTTTTGGGGGTGTAAAAAAGTAATATAAAAATGCTAATGAACGCGTAACAGAGATATCCTTTTCAGCTGTGGTGTGTTGTGTGTTTCTGTGTGTTACTTCTGCAGAGCGTCAACAAAGTATCAAAAATGCCCAGCCCAGCAGTATCATCATCATCATCATCATCGCCGGGTGTACCTATGTACAATGTATTTAATAAAACATTTCGCTTGTCTGCAGTCTACGCGTAAAGAACTGTGTGGCAAATACTCATCATCATCATCATCGTCGTCATCATCAACAGTGGAGTTTGTAGATGGAGATTCCTGCTGACTTTTATTACAGCAGAGACAAGACAGATACAGACGCAGAAACATTTTATGGGGTGTTGTGCGAAAAGGAACGGGGGGATTTTTTTGTGGAGGAGGAATAAATACGTGTATGTTGCGTATTTCTGCGGCTACATCGCTGTGTTGTTGACGAACGACGAGAATGCTAAACAGGTAAAGTAGAGAAAATATTTTACGGCTCTTTCATAAAAAAAAGTTCAGACATGGCACAAAAACCGGAAATAATCAACACTTTCTTCATTTACACGAGTATTATGATTTTTTTTTATCAAAGGCAGAAATTATAGAGGAGCAATAATAAAAAAACATGCAACAGCAAAAATTATTCTCTTTGTACGTACCACCCACCCATAAAACGCGCGTGTGTATGTGTGTATGTACATTTTTTATGCTCGTCAGGTTCTACCTTTTTACCCTTACACACACTGATACAATATGGCACAATGGGTTAATACAGCAAAAAAAAGTGATGCAAGGCTACAGTGTTTAAAAGTAACAAAGAATTAACGCGATGTACAATGACAATCTATAATTAAAAATCTACTCTGTTATTATTATTATTCGTATTAATATATTTCAGCTGTCCTGCAATTCTTTCCAATCAACTTTACTGATTCTCTTTTCCTCGTCATATTATATGTCCCTTTTTATAAATACGCCAGAGAATAATATAATCTCAATCATCATTAAATGTCAGGCATACACCTATTTCAAAAAATTAATAATAAATTCCATTATTATGGGCTACCTTGTATAGGCACGCCTATTACATAATATAGCGTTAAATAAGGCCATTTTAACGAAAATGACACAGTGTGCTCTTCTACAGCTGCTGCTGATGATGAAATTTGATGAGGATGTGCAGATTCGAGCAAGAACTCAGAAAAATCCGCTTAAATCAAGTTAATTCATATTTTTTTCGAACAATTTTAAGTAAACTTTAAACACCATCA
The DNA here is from genome assembly GCA_027744055.1 of Callyntrura sp. NNG-2020. NCBI lineage: Eukaryota > Metazoa > Arthropoda > Collembola > Entomobryomorpha > Paronellidae > Callyntrura > Callyntrura sp. NNG-2020. The sequence continues at coordinate 6,025 of JAHZNE010003949.1, forward strand.
TCATCATTATATTCATTATATATCCTTCCCATTGAGTGACATATCCCTATCATCATATTAGCATAAAAGCATTACACACACATTACGCGAATGACGATACAAAAAATCGACTCTATTTTCTACATCCCTGCCTACTTTTATATTCGTGTGATATCATTCCATCGTCTGTGATGATGACGCTGCTGCTCGTTGATGGTGATGACACCTTGTAAATGCTGTATAATGTTTAATAGGTAGATTTTTTATATCGGGTGGTGTATGTACCATGTACCATCAATATCATCCGTGGTGGTGGTGGCTTCATCAGGCCATGTACATGTGTGTGTGTCTCTCTCTCTCGCTGCGTGTGTGTAATACAATGTGACTGTAATAATGATGACTACTGTGTTGTAATTGAATATCACATATTTTTTTGTTTTGTTACAAAAATATCGTCATCATCATCTCGTCCTCCTCTCGGCAGAGAAAAACATATGCAGCGAAAATGTCTTTTATATAATTCTCTCTGTTTATCCATTTTACATATTTTTCCGATGATGATGATGATGACGATGCTACACATCCGTTTTTACATCACTGCTGCTGCTGCCGCTTCATCATATTATGTGTGTGTATGTGTATTTCAGCATTTCTTTTTCTTTCATTATTCGCCTTTCATCATCCCTGCTCTCTGTGCTGTACCACGACGACGGACAGCCTCTGTATTTAATAATATGCTATGCGCAACAATATAATGTGTGGTATATTTTTACAAAAACAATAAAATGCCCCTGTGTTGCGGTACTGGTGGTGATGATGAATGAAGTATGTATTAAAAAACAAAAAAAGCGCAGAAAAATCTAACAACTTGATAAATAATATATGCAGTTTTCATGCTTTGTTTTATTCTGTATGGGTTCAGCAGCAAAAACTTTGCTCTGACTGTTTTGAACTTTCAGCCATATTATCCATCCGGTTCTGTCTCTCTCTCTCTCTCTCTCCCTCCCTTTTTGTTTCTTTGACTGGTTGGTTGGCTGCTGGGGTTTTTTATGAATTACATTTTATGCGCTCTGCTGCTTGAGGCGAGGAAAAACAGGAAAAGAAAAAAATTCATACACACACACAGAAGCAAATACGCTTTAGTAATACCACCACCAACGCCAATTCACCAGGCAGAAAAAAAGCCGCACCGGAAATGACGCTGTTTTTTGTCTGTGCCTGTCTGTGTGTTTCAGAGTATCGCCAGCGAATAAATATATCTCCCTCCCTCAGTCCTTGTATGATTTTTTCATACAGGCAAGCTGCATAAAATATGGGAGCATTTTATACTGCATAGCAGTAATAATTTTGTGGAGGAGAGGCATAAAGAGAAGTTACCGATTCATTTTCCCCTTTTGGTTTCTCGACGATTAAAATGAATGATGATGAAATGATGCAAGGGGTTTTCTGCTGAGGATAATTTTTTCTATGTGGTTGACGTACCATACGGCAAAATGTAGAAAAAGCTGCAGCAGCGTCGGTCGGTAGTGCTACAAGGAATTATCTCTGGAGCAGAAAAGTAATGCAGTTTATTGGGTACTTTACTCTCAGTTGGAAATAATTTCTGCAGTCGGGTCTCTGGTGATAAAATTGTTTCCGGCTTTATTACGCTATTTAAACTCTTTTAGCTGCCGTCAAAAGGACAAGACACGAAATGACACGAGAGAGAACAAAAAAATTAAACGAAAGAAAGATACGTCGGCAGTCGTATATGGGTAATTACTTTTCTACTAGAAAATGGTGCAAAATAACAGAAATTTTGTTATAATAGCGGGGTAGTGGTAACAATAATCTGCAATCACCATCAAAAAATTCTTCCTGTCGAATGACAGGGTTGTACCACCAAAACAACGCCAAGCAATTTTATAAATGTCGAAATTTTAAAAATTGCACGCAAAAATTTCGTATCATTGTCTACCTGTTAGGACATGACACAGTGTATGACAATTGCAAGTGTGTCATGACTCATGACATATAGTTGAGTGAAGCAATTCTCACATCCCTAATAATAACCAGACGAAATTCTATATATTTTTCTTTCTAAATCAAGGAAACAATTTTATAAATTGAAAGTATCACATTTCGAATTTTTCCCCCTGTCTCATAAAAATCATAACGATGACAGAAACATCAATGACGATATTTTTTCTTTTTTTGCGCATCTCAATTTTTGTGCCATTTTGTAATAAAAATAATAATAACCATATCTTTTTAAGTAGGACCATTTTACCGACTTTTTGGCAGTTACTTAAAATTGTGTGAAATTTGGGAAATTATGTATTATTTTTTTCCTAAACTAAAGAGAACATCTTTTTTTTACTATGTAGCACCATTTGGGTAATAAAAATAAAAAAGTAAAATGTCATTTTTAGGAAAGGAGACTAAAAAACATCTAATCCTTTCGACAGAGACGACAGATATCATTACGATTACCATCAACAGTGTACGCAGCCATTTAGTGTGTGCGCCTTCAGATTCTCAAGACACGCTAAAAAAACGACAAGTTACTTTACACAATTGCTTATAATACATCATTCACGTTTATTTTTACAATTTCCTCTCACTCAAGAAGAGACTCTATACACATTGCCACAAACACGATTATCATTTTATGATAAAAACAATTGTGCAGACAATTTAGATGAGAATACCACTACTAGTACAGTTAACGGGTGATATACAACGCATGACTAATACAATTGTTACAGAAGGCTGATTTGATGATTATGACGACGATGAATTTGGAGTTTCAGTTTCTGAATCTTTTTTAGCAAGTAAACAAGATATTATTATGGCATGATTACGATAAGATGTGCCTTATCATCAACGACACCATATCGTATTTCAAAAGAAGTGGCAGTAAAGAAAAAAAATAAACTACTCAACAGTAAAAAGGAGAATTGAAATTTTTAAAATAAGAAGAAAAAAAACTTGAATCTCGAAACTTTTCCCGTAATTCACTTCCTTTCATTGGGTAGCAATGATCATCAACAGCAGCGTTGTTGTAGTTGTTGTAGCCTAGTCGTCATACATATTTCATCTTTTTTGAAGTGGGAGACTAAAAAATACAGATATTGAATCCGTAATAATCATAAATCACACGGATGAATGAACGGGGATACATCCGTTTGCTAGTTTTGGCAAATGCAGAATATCATGTTGTACAAGTGTACACCGGGGCTACATGTACGTACATGTATAAGAATATACAGAAAGAATCCAGTGACATTGAAACTTGGCTATAGCGGTGTGCCGAGAATAATACGATGATTTAAATATGATAATGATGTGAAATGATAATACTTGGCGTAAAAAAATAAAATAGTATTGATTTGAACAATTTTCTTTGAACAAATTATAGAATAGAGTTAAGAAAATGGGCTCCTATACTACGACGGTATGTTTAGTTAAAACAGCTTTTATAAGGGAGTCCGTTATAGACAAGTTTGGAAGAATTTAAATTTTCCATTGAAACAGCTGTGCAAAGTGACATGGTGCATACATCACTATCATTATCCTCGTCATCCCTTAAAAGTCCAATAGGTATACACATGTACTGCCAAAACGAATACAGAAAGTCCACAAATCCGAGAAACTGATGATGATCATCATCGTCCTTCCCATCATAAAAATAGGTGTGATGAATGAATGAGCCTGCGCACTCCGACCTCCTTGTCAGACGGGCAGACATTTACATGCAAAATGCCAGAAAAAAGTTTTCCGAAATAATCAGCCAACTTGTACGGCACAGCTTGACTGCTCTCCGCATGCGGATGATGAAGCTGATGAAACTTTCCCGTTTTTTAAAGTAAATCTCTCTCTCTCTCTCTCTCTCTTGCTATCTCTCTTGCAGTCAACATTTTTGACAAGGTTCCTGACTTTTCCTGTTAATCTCTGCTCATCCCTGACTTTCCTGTTGTGGCACGGCATGTACCGACGGCATATATATCCTGTCAGACCATAAATCCATAAAGGAAGTTGCGCGTGAGGCACAAGCCGACACACTTGAATGACAAGAGAGATGGAAATCAAGATGATTCTCGGGAAAAAAGGAAACGAGCTGTAGAGAGGATCATGATGCAAGATGGAATGGATGATGAGACAGCTGCTGTCATGTTAAAAACGTGTAATATATGATGATTACCAAGAAACAGAAGAAGATGGGGGAGGGGATATGGGAGAAACAAGACAACCGGCATAATTTGCACAGCAGTCTACCAACCAAGTTTACTCGACACTCGAGCAGTGCGAGTCCCGCAAAAACTGGCAAACTACTGCTGAGGATTGTAAGTCAGAGTTTTTCGAGAGAGAAAAAATGGAATGACGGAGGAGGAGGGGAGATTTAACGGAAAACAGATTGAACATGCCACAAAATTTTCTTTATCAAATATATTTCACACGATATATTAGCATAATTACATTATTATTATTTTGTCGTCTGAGAAAGTGTGTGTGGTGGTGGTAGTGTATGCGCAGAGGCAACGTCTGCCATATTAAATGGGTTGACTTGTTGACGGACAGGCCCAAAATCAGAGACTAGCAGGCACCATAACATACAAAACGGTACAAGTAACTCAACACCACAACACGCCAGCTTTTCTGAGAAACCAAAATTACAAAATCGGGGTAAAGTGCAGTACAAGTTGCAAACACGTTTAAAAAAGTCAAATCTGGACTTCTACAAAAAGAGGGTTTTTGTCCGTATTTTCCTAAAGTTGTAAATCGAATAAAGAGACCTTGTCACAAAAATTTACATACGATTTCAAACTCAAACTGTCGAAATACAACTTTCCTTCAATGTTAAGTTTTCCTGCTTTAGTTACATCAAATATTTTCCGTGTTTTCATTTCGTGTTTCATAATATGCTGTTATGAAACATGCTTTATACTCTTTTACCTTTCACGTGGTCTTTGCTGCTGCATGTCTCCAATCATCTCCTCGTGCCCGGAGCCCGTACACCCAAGGCCCATAGCCATATCAACTCCACTTTGTCGAGAAGTATTTCTCATTAAATTATGATCATTCGCGAGGGTCTTTTCATTTTTTGGCACGACTTTTTATCCCCTTGACCTTTTCACACGCCACCTCGTAAAACCCGCATCTTGCCTTATCGTCGTCCCTTTAAAATTCAACACTGCATCCTCTTCTCAGCAAATCCACACACAACATTTTCGTGTGTTACATGAGTAACATGAGTTACCGCCACGATGGTCATTTTCTTTCCGTGTTCCCTCCATTTCATCCACTCAACGACGCAAACTGGCTTCGTTTTCTGTCTCTCTCCTGTTATTCTCAAATGATCGTGTAATTAGACACGACACTGCGGACGAGAGTAGTGTATTTACTCTGACATTTACAACGGTAATTTGCCGAGATGCCTTATTATTGTTATGTAACAAACTCGCCAACAAAGTCGCGCAAAAATGATCTCTCTCCCGCATTCTATTACCTCTCTATTTTGTGTATCACTCGCTGCGGCTGCTGCTGTTATTATTGTAACCAGCTCTGGTGTAAATGTAAATTATACACTTATTATTATAATACCTCATTTTCTACACACACACTATGTTGGTTATTGCTACGTTTTTGCAACATCCTCTCTTGTTTTGCTGTTGTTGGTGTCACTCTGGCTGGTAAAACCACATTTTTCTACCCATTACCTATTACTACATTATCATCCGCCTCATCATACTCCTCCTATAACTATCATATCACCTCACATATCAACGCAATCACTGTCCTCAATTATATACCAGAGAGAGAGTGTGTGTGTGTGTATATGTGCGTAGTAGTAATAGAGTAGACGCGATTTTTGTCTTGATTTTGCTATAATTTCAAACAAAACAGACCAACAAACTTACAGAACAACAAAATTAACCCATCCACATACACAGACAAGCTGGCATCAAAAGAGGCACGCTCTAATTCAGAAAACTATAATAATAATATAACGTTACGCTACAGTTTTGAATCAAATTAAAAATGTGCATTACATTATTATTATCATCAAGCACACCGTATAGGTATAAGCAACATTGTTGTCATTATATATGCAGCCAGGCAGACATATAAAGCAGTCAAGTCGTTTTTTTAGCATGTCATCATCATCATGTTTGGCTATTTTTCTCACCTTCCGCCCGACCGTAACCTGAGAACCTTGCAATAAATATCACATTGCCAGATTGCCGTATTCTTTCGCTGTTGTGATTGTGACTAAACTATTCTTATACTTCTGCCTGTTGTATAAAACCGTAAAAGTGGAAACAATAGCCGGTAGTTCAAGTAATTCTACACCAGAACCCCTTTCTAGTACGAGTTATCCAATACTCTGTAATAGTAGTCTATTTTAAACGGCCGCCTTTTAATTTAGTTTTTAAGGTTATGCAATTTACCATCATTTTGTACAATATATAATAATAATGCGTACCTACCTATTTTATTTTTAAATAATTCTTGTCAGTAAGAGGGAGAGCGCATTTTGCTAATATATTTACGGTAAAAAAAATACCTGTTTGTTTGTGTTGGTTCCCTGTGCGTTCGCTCTGGTTACGTACGAAGGTGTCTGCTATCCTTGTTACTCCTGCAATTAGAGATTATTTGGTTGCGCATATACAAACGATGACAGACCGAGAGTTGTCTTACTGAGGTTTTACTTTAATGACATCAAAATCCTGTCAGTCAGAGACGTCAGATTTATTTCACTCGTCTGTGAATAAAAAGAGAACAAACAAAATCATTAGAGATAAATATATACTGCCCATATCGTTGAATACCGTGCACTTACTCGTATTATTTAGTAATAAGTAGTACAAAGTGAACAACAGAAAGGTTATAACTTATTCTAGGTATAAAATTAGTTATGTCATCATCAAATCTAAATAATGTCTGTTCTGCTTATAATAACAATAATAATAGTTGGTCGGTTCACAAATGCACCATCATCCCTGTGAACCAGATCCTTTGTACAATGCTGAGTTTCGCAAAAAAAACCTTTTTACTTACTCTTAAACGCCACTTTTGTAATACACGCACGCACAAACTTTTCATGTAATTCATACGAAACGTAATTTTATTATTTTCTGTCAAAAAAAACGATCGTTTTACTGAATAACCAGAACCGACAACAATTTCAAGTCAATATACCCGTCTCCGACGTGTACTTTGACTTAACTTCTTCCACAAAACTATAAAACATCAACCTTAATCTTAGCAATTCAAGAAAAGTACTAAATACCCAGGATAAGACAACTTTTATTCTGGTCTTCTGCTGTTAAGTTCAAATCAACCCTTATCATTTACAAGTCACAACAATGAAGTGGTCATCCACACTGGGAATTCTGTGTATGCAGACAACATAATAATTACCTTGATTACAAAGCCCTGTTGATCTGCTCATTTTACCACCATTTCCTTTATTATCTTTCTACACAACACCACCACGTATTATTTTTTATGATTGCCGATATGTGTGCACTTTAAGTGTGCATGTATTTTTTAACGCGCTCTCCTATTCTGATTTTTTGCCAGATCATAAATTACCTGTTTTTTATGCATTTTCCCTTGTCGCTGATTTATTCAAGGGAAAAAGTAACAAGAAAAGAGGTTTTGATTTATTTCCCCTTTTCACCGCGCGCGTACTGTCCGCTGATTGTTTTTATAGGGAGGCACGCAGATAAACACTTTGAAGAGAGCAAAAAAGTGACCATATAAATGCGCGCATTGTTGTTTGTAATTTCGAAGAATGCCTGTAAAGCTTTTTTTTATTTTTGCATAAAAAAGCGAAATGATTCATTGTGTCATCCATCCATCTATCCAAGGCAGTACACCACACAGTAATGGGCTTTATGATTTTGATGAGCCATAGCTAAACGATAATATAATAATGATGACAATGACAAAGCCCCTCATAAAAAGGTTCCTCTTGGCATAAACCATAAAAAAGTGTGGTTCGCATAAAAGACTTTTAAAGTTTTATAAATGTACATCACATTGTAAAAAAATACAAGAAAAGCGCTTTAAAAATAACACCACATTCAGTATGGATCATCCTGTATAAATCGCGCCTTCACAAGAGAATTTGCCATTTAACGCCGGATGAGGATGTCAGTGTAAAAGACGAAATTGTATTAACATACGCTTTAAAATTAAAAAATGGCAGTTCTGCAAAAAGATAATGACGCTTTCTTTCGCATAAAATTATCTTTTGTACGTGCGTATATGTCCGTTTCACGGGACAAGCTGTGCATTATGTACCATGTACCCAGCAATAAGTCAGCGTGTCACCGTGTCATCTGCAGCAAACATACGACACGTCGAGGACGAATTAACTTAATTACTTTGAATTATCTCTCTGTTCACTGATCATGATCAGCAGAGTACACTACTGAAAGAGACCGGAAATCTCCGCGGCAGTGGCACGTTTTACACGTACTTTATGCCAGTATAAAGCCATCACCATTTATCAAACAAAACAATTCAATGAAACGCCATGTTTTTTTCCTACATGAAAACACTCGAGTTGAAGCTCTCGGCCGATTTGATTACGGCATTTTCTTCGCCGACGGTCGACTTCTCTCCTCCGTGACAATTTAAACACCCACGTTTACAAATGCGCAATAGGCTTTAATTATCTCAATTATCGTCAGCAGACAGGCACGTATATAGATAGATAATGGGCGCAGATGTAATAAATAAAATGCGTAATCCTTGTCAAGTAAAAATTGTTTCTGTTTGAAAAATTAGTAATTATTATTTCTCTGAAGATCGAGCGAGATGACACATAAATGCTTCATTTTCATATCTGTGCTGTTATGAACCTGAGATTGCTGTGCTCACACAAACAGGTGACTAGTGACAGGTGTGGCGCCGGTGGAAGCGACAATCATAATTTATAATCGAACTAATTCCTGTTTTACTTTTGTACTGTCAAATCAAGTCAAGCTGATGCAGAATTACACAGCACCGTAATAAATGCGTGGTCTCTATACGAGTCTGTGTCACCCTCTCCGAAACAATGTACTTCAATACATTCCACACAGATTTCGTGTTACAACTTCAGCCAAAAAATGTAGCAGAGGTAGAGGGACATATTACTACTACCCAAAATATAATTACACGAAAGTATGTTAAACAAAATAATATTTTGTACTTTTGTCTTTTGTTTCGTTCGAGTTACTATTTTTCTTATGATTATTTATATGTACAGAGGTGTGTGTGGGATAAGTTTCAGCCTACATTTTTCGCTCTACTCGAGAAACAATCGTCTCTGTGTACAACAATAAGTCGTGTACAGAGTGTGATTTGCAGTTAGATGTGAGGTAGCAGGAAGAATTAGCTTTAAAATCCCTTATCTAATCACAGAGGGTAAATTTTCATTACTGTTATCGAAAACGCCACAGAAAATGAAGAAACTGTAATCTTAAAGCGAGGCAGAGAGAGAGATGGGGTTCCCTTTATCTAAAAATTGCGCGTTCCTCCCTTTTATCTAAGTAGGTATATTGGTTGATGAGCAAGGAGCAGCCACAACGTGTACTCGCAATCAGCAACAATGAAAATTATTATTATTTCTCTCTCTCTCTCTTTCACACACACACACACAACCGAAAACAATGCCTCACATTTTGTCTTTTAAGATTTGAGAAAAGAGACAATGACTATAATAATACAATTTTTGAGAAAAGGGAACACTATTTTGCTTTTGTGCATTACCATTCATTTTGGTTGCACATCATCATCATCATGAAGATATCGAGGTGACCAGGTAAAAACGGTAGTAAACACGGAACGTAAACTGCAACCGCTGCTGTCGAATAAAATTAAAGCGTTTCTACCACTACCCCTATTCTTCATCCCCCTACGAAACTGATAAAAGAGGGCAAAGTGTTCCTTGCAATTTGTAATATGCACCCATTGACAGCCTTTGTGCGTGACCATAAAGTCTTGAAAGAAACATAAATAGTTGCGTATAAAAATACAATAGGAAATTTCAAGCAATCTTGCTATAATTGCCTCCCTTTGATGTACCCACTATAGACAAGTTTGACTTGCCAGGAAAATATTTTCTTTTTTTTTCATCCTCCCCAGCGAATTATCTCTTTGTCCTCATAAAATCTTAATTACGCATTTTCCCTGTCCCTAAGAAAGTGTGATTTTGTGTGCCCTTCACTTTTAAAGTAACCCAGTCTCAAAAACAACAATGCTTTCTTGACGCTGTTAGCTTTTCATTGGTATCATTATCACTCTCCTCTTTCCCCTATCCGCATGCACTTGATCCACACCGCCGCCGCCGTCGTCGTACGTACTACGTAGCCGAGAGGTATTAAGAAATATTTTCAAAGTCTCGTAGAGAGATAGAACCTCGAACCTCTCTTTCTTCTTCTGCAGAGCCTAACTGTACATCATCATCCATCCCAACAACACTGTCCCTGAAAGAGGGTGACTTGCACGTTTTCCCCTCTTGTTTTCCTCTGCTGCAGCCTGTGGCCTGTGTGTGCCCAGTTCAATAGAAACTGTTCTTAGAATGACGACTACGATGATGATAATGATGATAATGGAATTGTGACGACGAAGCGGAATAAAGGCATTTAGTATCTTTTGGCTGAGTCCTTGGCTTTGGTCTCTAGGACGCTTTTTTATGCAGTTGGTTCGACAGTTGTTAAGGGTCGCTCCTCGTTAAAAGTCAATACAAACCATCATCAACTCTACATATTCAACGTATTATCAGGGAAAAACAGCGTCTACAACACAACAATGGACTCACTCTGCCTAGGTACTCCACACTGCCTCTCTGTACACACAACAACAGAGAGACACATGTACTACAAGTTGACCATCCTTCTCTTCATACAGGATCTTGTAATTGTAATTGTTGTTGTTGTTATTCAGCTTGTTCCATTGTTCCGCCAATGTGCAGTGGTCTGTGTGTGAACTGTGAACAGTTAAATGGCTCTAGTCAAAAGGAAGAGACCTTAAAAATCGTAATAACTGTGTTGTGCCTGTAGTAATAAGCCTTGCTCCTATTGCCTATTGTCTCACCACGACGAGTTGCTAGAACCGTGTTCCTGGTATTTACAGCAATCAAATGGCAAGGGCAATATAATGTGGAGGCAAAGTTTACGCATTTTGCAGGGATTTTCAATTGAACGTCAAGCGTAGCTAGTTTCCTCGTCAAAGTGCAACCCTACTCACACTCTCTCTAGGCAATGAACTCGTCGCATCTTGTACGTTGTTCGAGACTCAAAAAATGACAGTTTTACGTTAGACGACGGTCATCGTCATCATCCTATCATTGATAATGGTCAGTCCCAACAAGCCCAACAACAACAATAGGTAAGGTCCATTGTCAAAGGAATTGTTGTGTATTGTTGTCGTCACTGTTTGACACACGGTTGCCCCAGCTTTTCTGCTTTGTCATAGAAAAAAACACATCTAGCGATCTATTTTCTTGGTTGAAAAAAAGAAGTGCATTTTCATTGTCAACTTTGTCAATGGAATATAAAAAGAGAAATGAGTCGAGTCGATGTGTGTATATTGGTAATGATGGGTAAGTACGCAGCGCGACGCAGCCGCAAAGGATATCAGAGAAGACCTTCAACTTTTTACACAACGCACTGCACAACGAAGAGCAGCGGAGGTACAGATATAAGTGTAACGTGGCTTAACACTTACCAAAATTGTACAAACGACGCACTCACAAGAGTCGCAAGACATGATTTAGATTTTCTTTCTTTTTTTTCTGATGAAACCTTTTTAAAAGGAAAAAAAAAATGTAGGACAAAACACAAAAAACGTAATAAAATGTTCTTAAAATAAAATATAAAATGTATAAAATTCCAAGGAAAAAATGTGTCATCATTCTCTTGCTCACTCTCGCCATCAGAGAAAATGTGTAACCCTGAAAATAGAGCGTGGCCAGCCGTACGTAGTAAATAATTAAGCTGGTAACTTGTTAATTTTTTCCCTCAGCAGTAGCAGCAGTGGCACAACAACGACTTGTCATCCTCGTAGGAAATCTCACGACGAGAGAAAAATGTAAAGAAAGGAAAATAAAATGTTTCACACGAGCATTCTGAAAGGAATATGAATGAATGAGAAAAAAAAGGGAACAAAAATGCCAAATAAAATTTGTGCGGCCACAAAAAGCAGCCAGCATAGAAATTGAAAACGAACGTACAACAGCGGCCCAGGAAAATAACAAAAAAAGAAGAATATAGGTAAAGTCATATATGAAAAAGGAAGAATGATTTTTTCTCAATGCGAAATATTCCAGGAATACGGGCTGGTGGTCTCGTCATGTCATCATCAGGCCATACTCTCTTCTGGCTGGATAAATATGGGTGTATAACGTGGGCACATTCCTCTGCGTATTTCCATCGAAACGAGGAAAAAACACCACGGCAGCAGCAGTGCATAAAGCGCAAAGATGTGCCCATGGAGAAAAAAATATATAACGAGATAAATCCCAGTTTACGAGGAAAATAAATGACAAGAGCGCAATGAGAGAACTTTTATGACGACTTCTGTCAATACGTAAAAAATGCTGCCGATGCAGATAAAAAAAAAGTGACCCATTCTTTTCGCTTGAACCCAAAAAAATTGTGTTTATCACCGACAATAACATAAACAGAAGAAGCAGACGTCAATTTGTATGAATAGATAAAAAAAACAGCCTGTCAATAAGTTCATCAGCAGAAAGGGAGAGAGAGATAGGAGGGGGAGGAGGATGAGCACGACGACGGCGACGACAACGGACAGGAAGCCATAATAAAACAGTTGCATACAGAAGGGCAAATAAACTTTTTTCGTGATTGATTTAATGATCGGCCTGACGTCAAACTTGTTTGTAGCGGTTGTTAGACGGATTGACATTAAACAGGGAGATAAATGGACATTAGACACAAAAAAGGTTGTTGTGAGTATATTCACATTCCCTTATTAGAGCAGCTACTATATGCTAACTTACAAACAAATTGCATGCAAATTTCAGGAAAATGGATGTAAACAGATACTCTAGTTTCGCTGGAAAAGGGTAAACTTTGGGATTCTCGGTAATAAGTGTACCAATTGGTCGATTTTTTCCCCGTTTTTCTACGAATTCCAAAGGATATGTTGGTTTCGTGTATCGGAAAATAAACACTGTTTGTTATTATCATTACCACAATTTTCCTGTCGTGATTATCTGTGCATGTGTGTATGTGCATATATATGCTCGTGCTCCTTGAAATGAAACCCAGAAAAAAACTTTCACAGCGGCGAGCGCGAGTCTATCGCATTTTGCTTTCGAAGCGCATTATTCCTAGAAAACATTTTTTGGTTCTCTTTCCAAATCATAAACTTTTACTTCCCATTAATCATCCAACCCAATTTTATCGCTGCTCATCTTCATTATCATCATCGTCTCTCTCTCTCTCTCTCTCTCTCTCTCTTAGTAGTACAAATCTGGCACGCATGCTGTCGCAGTAAACGAACCAACCGCAAAAGTAAGGTACATTAATAAATTGTCATAAAACCAATGGGACTGGGTACAGATGAAACTTAAATTACACTTTCTGCTTCTCTGCTTTTGTCCCTAAAATCCTATTTGTATGAATCATCCATCGCCACCATTGCAATGCCATGCTTGTGTGTAATAATAAAATATCCCTAGGGATGTACAAATGTACAAATGACACCTTTTAAGATGACACGTAGGAAAATGTTGTGTCACGCTTTGACATAAAGTTATAAAGTACTCGTTTTTAAGTGTGTTCGCTTAAATTTAAATACATTACGTATTTCGGAAAACTTAAGACGGCCTCGTATCCTTGAAAATGTCATTAAGTTACAACCCTAAATACTCCCAAGCATTTTTGTGTTTACCTCGAGCTCTTTTCTCTGGTTGAGTGTGTGTGCAAAATGTTTTACTTTTCCATTCCGCGGATACGTTGAGGTCTTGCATCTCATCCATCCATTGAAATTGTGTGCTTATTTTTCACTCACAAAAAAATCTGACATTATTTACCTTTCTACCTAAAAGCAAATGTAGATATCTGACTAAAAATCAGTTCAGTAAACAAAACACTTAACACAACAGCCACCACACTACTCATACAAGAAGCACACAACACACATCACTGAACCCTGTGCATCATGTAATGTAATTCATTTGGAGATATCATAATATCGTGTATGTAATATCAAACAAGCTTGAAAAAAAATGGACAGACACTCTGGCGGATTCACTTTCTGTCTTTTATATCGAATACGATGACAAATAGTTGCTGGTTGGTTTGTTCCAAATTAATATTACTTTTCCACCAAATAGTACACCACAGACAGTTGGGCCACATATCATCCTCATCGTCGTCGCCGTGATCACCTCAGCACACTGATATTATTTATAGAATTATCAAAGTCCAAAATGTTTTTAAAAAAATACACACCACGCTATACGGCAGCGGCAGCTGCCCAACTTTTTCATAAAAGCTCTACATTCCCCAACAGACGTGCATGGTATGTTATGGATATTTTATGCGAGTTGGTAGGTATTTTGTTGTGTTGTGTTATTCCAAAACCGCATGAAATAAAATATATGCAAGAAAATAACTTAATAAATATATGATCACGACAACACACACGTTTGCAACAAAGCAACAACTGATACCGTTTAAATACTATTTTTAACAGTGAGTCGCGATTTTTCCGATATCATGATTACGATTACACTGCGATAAACCCAATTACAAACCCAAAACATGTCAATGAATCATCTCAAAGCATCATCATATCATTTTCCAACCTCTCACAATCTCACAAAAACAAAGCGCGTCCGTCCTCTTCAATGCAATGATTTTTTCAATGCTCTTCCAGTTGTCACAGTCACACTCAAAAATCACTCGGAGTGTCGGAAATCAAATTCTAAAGAAAACCAACTAAAGACACGTACGTACCGCTTCTTGTCCATCAGCAACTCCAACTCCAGTCTTAACACCAACTTCACACTTGAACAGAAACAGCAGAAGAAGTCTCTCAGCAATAAAGATAACGTTTTCCAAAGAAAGAGCCGCCGAAACCTCTTCTCCACATTAACGTGTAGTAACGGCTAACGGCCACTAAAATAGACTATAACGATAGTATATAGTCTTTTCCGTTTAATTATTACACTGTTTTTGTGTCCACTGTCCAATAATCACCAAAGTCGAGCAAACCCCAAAGGAAGAAAAACCTTTTTCCTTTTTTGCGAGAGCACACACTGCAGCAGATGCTCACTGGCATGCTTCCATCGTAAAACTAACTAGGTTTCCTCTATCTTCTGTATACATTTTCACGTTTGCTCTTCATTGTATGTGTAAAACCTTGTTAATCCTCTCTGTACACACACACGCCAGCCGCCACAAGCATTAGAGGGATAGAGAGTTAGAAGGATTTTATGCTTTTCTGTTTCTCTCTCTCTCTCTTCTTTGCTTTTAGGCTTTCGCATTTTCTACTCACTTTTTGTTTACTGTTGTGTATAGGCTTGCTATATCGTCGTCGAAAAATCATCTCTCTCTCTCTCACACACACACACACACACACACTCATACCATCATCGCGATCGTCGTCGTCGTCCTCTCATTCACAATTTCGTACGTCTTTCNCTCTCTCTCACACACACACACACTCATACCATCATCGCGATCGTCGTCGTCGTCCTCTCATTCACAATTTCGTACGTCTTTCGCCTTTGTTCTGTTGTGTACATTTTTGAATGTCGTGGAAGAAGAAATATAAGTCGTTGGAGCCTTTTTAGACGAACTGCAAGTAAAAAATTGACTCGACAACGTTCTCGTACTCACAGACGGCACCATGTACATTTTTGTGTGTGCGTGCGATTCATAACGAAATAACAATAGTACGTGTGTGTGTATTTGTATAGATGACTAGATGATAAAAGCAGAAAAGCTAACAACTGCTGGTGTTCGTTGACAAAACACACAAAATTTTGCTCAATATTTCTCTTTGAAATGAACACCTATCGTCAGCGTCTTGTTCTGGCTTCTTCTGTAGTTTTCTTGGCAGGAGCGGTTTTTCCCAAAGACGCTCTGTCGTGTACACCTCTTGTGTGTGTGAGTGTAAAATGTTTTAAGATTATCTTATCGTCAGCCGAAATCTTTTCAAGAAGCCGTTTTTTAAATGTAACGATAACGAGACAGTAATAATTATTGTAATTATTATTTTATTTGCTTGTTTTTTTTATTGTCCTTTGCGATCCCACACACGTCGTTGGAGGAGGGAAAGAGATAGTAGTTGTGTGTGTATAGTCGCGGTAAGTAGCCCATTTAGTAAAACTGACTATCTCGAAAAAGTTGAGTGGATAACGTGAGCTGTCGTTACTTTTTTTGCGTTTGTGCTTGTTTATTTTTTATTATTATTTATGATGATTAACTTAACCACAATATGCCATTCCTCCCTGTGCTTATTTTCTGTTATCTTAATTTGCTCCGCACTGAGTATTTTTAGTGTGACGTTACCTTTAACGGTATTGCGGTGGTGGTTGCGATGCGATAGCGGTAGGGACGATGCAGGAGAGCAGAGGAGGAAGGGAAAGGAACCACCGCATTGTCGTTGCTGTCATCGGCGTCGTCGTCGGTTCGATCTTTTTATGATTATGATTAGATCATTTGATGATGGTGATAATCACGATAACTATTTTTGTAGCGACCACAAAAAATGTTTGATTATCTTGAAAGATAAGAGTAATGGTAATAATAGTAGTAGTAGTAGCGTTGCCATTATGTATTTATGTCTGCATTTTAAATGAACGCCGGCTAATTAGCAGTAAAAAAGGAAGGTGCCTTCTAAAAATGGTAACTTTTCCTTTTTCTTCTCTGAAATTAAAAGGATCCGTGGCTGATGATAATGGCGTATTGCAACACAGGAGCATATTTTTGTCTGCTGAAATACGTACCTGATTGCTTACTGCTTATTAAACTAATCAAATCACAAACAAAAACCACCAAAAAATTATGGCATATTTTGGTTGGTTTTTTTACCTGTCCTCTATTTACTGCTAATTGCAGGTATGAGGATGACCGTATTTTATGAAAAGTTAGGATCTATTTTTATTTTTATTATATGATGTTGCGTTTGATGAGCTTGATATGGCATGACTATTATATTGCAAGGTGTGGCTACCTATTTTGGCGGAAATACGGAGTAGACAATTCTCTGTTGACCGACGCTAAGATTGCATGGTGTTGGAGGGAGAAAATGCAAAGAACCTACCTGTATGGTAGCATGAATGTCTATTTGCACAACCCACGCAGGTAGAAACAGGTGGAGAAGGCAGGGACAGCATTGCACAGTACAAGCTCTATTATTGCAATTTGTAGACCATGCATTGAAAAAGTAATCAGTTAAAATTAGTTAATAATATATAGGTAGATAAAGTACCCATTTCAATGAC
>JAHZNE010003950.1:0-32201 GCA_027744055.1 Callyntrura sp. NNG-2020
AATGTGAATGTACGAACAACGACACACACACACACACACACACGTATATATATGTAGTTATATATACCAACACACACACACGTACAACAGTAAAAGCGAGCAAGTCCACCTTTTTTATTTTTTTTATATTATTATTTTTATGTATATTCCATAACGTATACTAAAATTGTATCTCTCTCCCTTCTCTGTGTATCCTTCTTCTTCCTACTCTCTGTGAGCTAAAATGCATAGGACGTCGACGACACGAACAAGGAGAGAGGTAAAATTTTGTGTTATAGATAAGTATACGATCTGGCTCACTCACCCCAACTATTAGTGTTATTACGTGAGTCCACCACCACCACCACCACTATGTTTGTAGACCTCTGCTGCTGCTGCTGCTTCTGCTGCTGTAGACGATATACTGGGAAGGGGAAGGACATGTTTTGAAAATTTTACTAAGGGGAGGGGGCCTTCTATCAATTTAAATCTCAAAATGTATTCTTCTCTCTGCTGCTATTCTCTCAAAAAAATAAGTGATATGTTTTGAAAAATTGTCGACGACAACGAGCTCGCGTTTGTATTGTATATTTTTTGACGAGCAGAGAACAAGTAGAAGAGGTTAAAACAGTGAAACCAGTCTTCAGCCATTTTCCAACCTTACTCAGTTGCCAAATGAGCAGCCCCTCTGGCTCTTTCCTTCTCTTTTTTCTTTATAATGCCTGTGTTCCTGCTGCCTCTGACCGAGCTCAGAGCGACTAGCTAAAAAGCAAAGCGACCACCATTCTATCGCCATAACAAGTATATTGGTCCCTATAGCCCCAATAGTTTTAGGAGCAGCTGCAGTATCACATACAAAAATATGTATCAATGCATCTCTCCTCTCTCTCTATATATATATATATTTTCTCTTCACAATATACACTTATATACGTAGCTGAACATTATAGTTATCCGTGTGGGAATAATATATACATATATACACGAGGCAATAAAAAGTCCTCAATGTACATGCTACATAGTAGGTAGATCCCGAAGAATATATACATATATATATTTTTCTGCACTTTTAAAGAAACACGTACAGCGTGAAGAGCGAGGGCTCTACACATTTCCCCCTAGCATAAGCATTCTTCTTCTTCTTCTTCTTCTGCTGCTACTACTACTACATGTTGTACACATTTAGGAATAGAAGAGTTAGCTGTTAGCTTGTACTTTAGTTTTTGATAAAAAAAACTACGCGGTGGAGAGCACAGCTAGGTAGCTCTAAATAACATTCACTCCTTCGTTCCATTTACTCTCTGTTGTTGCACACTTGCATTGAACGGTATGTGCGCTTCCAGTTTCAAAAGAGAAGCGTATTCCTTCCTAATGTTGTTCCTCTCTGTTCCTCAATAGCATTAGCAGCAGCAGCGGAGAGCATCATCATCATTGTCGTTCCTCTCTTTCTCTCTCTGATCAAAGCGAGAACAAGACGATGTACTACTCAGAAATGTTCAACACAAGTGAGTATAAGCAACCCAAGCGGCCGAAGACATCATCCCACCCTCTCTATATTATAACCCCTGTCTCAATTGCAGCTTCCCACTCTCCGACTTGTACCGTCACTCTGTCAGCCACTCAACACTCAATTTGCTCGCCTTTTTCGGCTAACCAATTTGCACTATAAATGTCAAGCAAGCAAGGGCAACAAGGGGAGAATCACATTCCTCTCACACTTTTGATAAAGGCATCTGTATAGAATAATACATGATCAGGAAAAAAATGCTTTAAAACTTTTATTCAATCCTCCGACCACACGACGCTACTACTACTACTACTCCTGCTGCTGCTGCTATACTACCAAAACTATTCTTTCTTTATTATTATTGTCATTATTCAGTAGTGTGCATATAGGTATTTCACCTCCACATCACAGGGAAATGCAAACGTAAAGTTTTTAAGTTTTATAAAAAAAAGTAATAATAATAATAAAAAAATTATGCATGTAGGGAAATCTTAACGTATGTAGATGCGACTAAAGTATTATTCTCTCATGAAAACGACAAGAACAAGATAAAAAAAAGTGAAAGAAGGGTTTTCGGGTGAAAGGTGCAGAGGTACATATCCGAATATTCGGAGCTTTGTTCTGGGTGGGGAGATTTTGAGGATCGGGAATTCGGGAGCGGAGGGCAGAGTTCTTGTACGATCCCTTTTTCACTGCTCAACAGCAGCAGCAGCATCATCATCATCATCATCAACATTCTCATCACCATGGTCCGTTTTGTGAGAGCTTGTGATGCTGCCACAGAGAAGAGCGAAAGCATAAGATAGGGGCAACGGAAAATGCATTCGTCGTGTGTTTGTCATATAAAAGTAGCAGAAAAAGTAGCGGTAGTATGGAATGAAGTTGCAAGTGCTTACTTGTTAGATACTTTTTTGCCATTACTACACTATTACGAGTAGATATGGTAGTTCTTTTGAGTGTGCTAACACCACCACCACCACTACAAGTGTAGCAGAAAAGTAAGTGGTGAAGCAAAGTTGTACATGGTATTCGGTGAAGTGAGGGAGCAGCGAGTTTTTGAGCCTCTTAATATTTACTAGAACGCTATATACTCCATCTTTTCCGCTACTACACGCATAATAGATGTCGATATAACCCTCACACCACTATACTCACATACTATCTATCTTCTCGCTCCGAGATTTGAGCAGCTCGCTCAAGAATTTACAAGAATTTACACAAGATGAAAGGGTTATTCGTGTAATTTGTACCACTTCATTTGTGAAATGAATGTGACGCTCGCATTAGTAGCTGTGGTAATGATGGGAAACGGTCCTATTTAAGCTCTCATCCGTTTTTCCTTTCCTGTGTGTGTGTGTGTCGTCTGGCTCAAGTGATTTGAACACGTTCCTTTTTTCTTTCTACTACACTCTATACACAGCACCACTTATCGTCATATTTATGGGCATATGAATATACCTTCCTTAGCTTTCTCAGATTGCTCTTTAGCTGTAATATTCCCTTATTGCCGTATAATACTACCGCTGTTACCACTACTTTCTTTTTTCCATGCTATATAATATTTGCCCGTTTGCCCTTCCTCCGTTATCCCTTATCACAAAATATAACAGGGTTATTTGATACTTTGTTCTTTGTACATGGTAGTTTGTGTAGTTGTATAACAGAATTGTGGTAAAAGGACGATGGTGGTGGTGGCAGTGGTGGCGGCGGAACATGTTGAATTTTACATGACACCAAGATCGGAAATTATAATTCAATACATGCATAGTTACACTTGAAAAAAAAGAAGAGTTTTATTTTCTTTCTTGTAGCTTAACAGTCATTCTAGGGTCATTTCCGTTGCTTACAATAATTCTGCACAAACAGAAAGCACTTGTTCCAGAAATAGCCTTTAACACCAACATAAACCCTGTATATATGCCGAGAAACCATACGTTTTTTTTCAATGCAATAAAATTTCCCTTTTCCGTTCCTCTTCTTTCTTTCTTTCGTTCTGAAAGGAGATTTTGTGAGTTTTGAGAGAGACGGGGGATACAAGAGTATATTATTATTATTGTATATCTTCTTCAGCTTGATGTTTTGTATTTTCCCCCTTTTTCTACGATTGCGTCTTCTTCAAAACTTTAGTTTTCAACAATCAAGCATTTTTATTCGCTCTCTCGTTCCTCCTCAAGTCGAGGAAGAGTTGGAAGAGATAGAGTTGAATGTTGTATGTCAAGCTTAAATAGAAAGGATCATTTTTATTCTTTGCAAAGTATACAATATGTCACGACTACACGCCTAAGCTCTCTCTCTCTCTCTCTCTCTCCCTCATCTCCCTCCGCATTTTTATTTCCTCTTTAAGAAGTACAACAACAGCGCTGCCAGAGTCTGTCAGCACGCCTGCCGTCTTGTATTGCTACTTCTACTACTGCCGCTGCTGCTGCCTTTAAGCCTTTTGTATTCATGCTTTTCCGCTAAATCCAATTTTTGTCATGTATCAAAGATTATCCATCATGTTTGATTGACGATTCATTCAGATGATGTGCTCTGCCTCTAGGAAATCCTTTGGAGATTATCTGCTTGCTATTCTACTGGTGTTCTCTAAACGTACAAATGCACACTAGAGCGGCGCGGCAGTGATGATGATGATTATGATGGCAGTAACAGTAGTAGCGGTAGTTGAGCACAGATATTATGGCAGTGGTGAGAGCAATGAATCCCACTACAACGTTGCAATACAGTTTTTTTACGTGAATACAGAACACCCAACACCACACAGTTGAAACAGAGAGAAAAGGGAGAGGAGGATTCACCAGAGTGAAAGAATCTGTTGTTGGAAGATACAAATAAATCCTTTTTGTATACACTCACAACTCACTCGCCACCACCAGTCAATGTAAAATGCATATATTACATTTTTTTATTCCGGCATTTTCCCCCTTACACAAAAGCTACCTACAAAAAGTCTTCTCAGATCAACAAAACTGGATAAAATGTAAATAGACTAAAAGAGACTTGCATGCTCTATACGTTACATAAGAAGTGATTATCATAAAGATCATCATCACAACACAACGACGAGGACGACGACGGCTTCCACCTCTCTCTCTGTTCTGTTCAATCTCAAAGAGTTTTCACAACCGGATTATATAATTACACACTGCCTGCCTTTGATTTTTTTATTTATTTTTACCATACAGATAGCTCATAGCTCCCATCCTACAGCACCCATGAAGAAAATTATTATTATTTTTGTATTTTGAAACTCCCTTTTCATCAATAACCGGGGAAATTTTATAGCGTTCTGAACTTCAGCAGAAACATAAAATATGCAAGCTTTACATGGTTATAAAAGCATAATCATTCATCGTATTTTACCTACTACATGCATGTGTGGGGTAACATAGTACCGTGTGTATTTATATTTATATGCATCACGAAGAAGACGCGAAGAAGATGATGATGTGATGGATAAAATTGTAACAAGTTTAGTGTTTTGTTGGGAAGGAAAAAAAACGAGCATAAAGATCGACATTGGAGAGCGGATGCTGTGACGATGCTACAATAAAAATAATAGGGAAAAAAGATTTAACACCTAACAGTCACATAGAATTATACCTTAGTCAGCACACACGGTATAAAAATAGAAACTGAAAAAGATGTTTGGTTTCGGCTCCTCTGCTTCTTCACAACCGTCACCGCGCGATCCAGTCCATCAAACTGACGACAAGTTAGCTTTTTAGTACTGGTTTCATTTTGAAACGTTTGAATTCCAAATGTGAAATGATCAAGATGATGAAAGCATGAAAACCCACATGAGCCAAGTGAAACGATATGAGTTCAGATAGAGATCTTGTAAAAAAAATTTGTTCCGAAAATAAATGATTGAAAGGATATATATATATATATATATTACAACGTAAATGCAAATACGTAAATACTTAAATACTTTTCTCAATCAAGATGAAAGCAAAGTTTTTTTTGTACAAATCCAATTAATTGCATTTAAGAGCGTCATTTTTGATAATTAATTAGTTTACCAAAGGGAACGCGCGCTTTCTTTTAGACGTTAATAATAGAAAACATTGTTTTTTTGCCACATCACACAGCTCTCTCGACTTTCCATTGTAAGAGAAAAAAGTACTGCACACGAGAGAGTGATGAAATCAATAACGAAAGCAAAGTCGTTGGTTCTGCGTGAATGAACTGTAAATGGAGGGAGCCACGGCGAGAGGAGTGGAATAGCGGTGGTGGTGGTGGTGGTATTGATAGCACACCTTCTATGCATGTAATGCACGTATAATCATAATGTAAAGTATTCGGAATGAGATCAATAAAACAAAATAACTTTTTAACAGAGCAGAAAACGGAAAATAGTCACAAATTTCATCAACTTTGCAAAAAAGCGCTTATCGCATACTGCTGCTGCTACTACTACTACCGCTGGCGCTGCTATTACTCGGTACGTGATACGTGATGTATCTATTCCATTTATTTATTTGTGTGTGGTTGTAGTGGTGACGGTGGTATGGTATGATGGTGGCGGTTGGTGACTGAATAAGTGCTGCTGTTGGTGCTGAGGTGAGGACATTACTATTTATGTATGTCGTGTTGTTCTATAGGTACACAAAGGCATGTAGAGAGAGAGAAAAAAAATATCAGTGAACCTACACAGATGCACTCATTTTCATATAGAATGTACGAAATAAAAAATAAAGTAGTGAGCATTATATTATAAATTTCATGTTTCTTTTCTGCTGCATGCCATCATCGTCATCGTCGTCGTCGTCGTCATCATCATCATGAGGATGCCAAAAGGTGTTCAGTCACATTACACCGTCAAGTTTTTACTTACATGCCAGAATTAAAGTCAAATAAGATTTAGTGAGCATATAAAGCGCAGTAAAGTTTAATAGGGGCAGTAAGTAGTAGAAACCCGAGTACATATTTTACCACATAACATGTCTATACATAATAAAGTTCATACACACAACATAAGCATAACACACACAAAAACAAACTTCTCAACAAACAGTTCAAAACGTCACATACGAGAGCGTGTCACTTAAACGTACGCCATATAGCAAGTTGGCGAGTTGCTGCTTGCCCTGTTGTGTGTTTTGTGTGTGTGTACGTAAGTTTAAGTTAGTATAGACCAAAAAAAGACTTTACTTTACCACACAGCTTAAAAAAAGCGAGAGAGAGAGAGAGAGAGAAGAGAGAGAGACCTTTCACTTGAAACGTTTTCCTAAATAAAAAAGTATAATACATTTTATATATATGTAATACGACAACAACTATTCACTTTACCGACCTCACTGCTGCTACTCGCCTTGTGTGCTGCTGCTAACTTGCTACATAATATAATTCTGGCGACAGTGGAAACAAGCCATAAAATATGTGACAGCATTTCACACCAGCATGCAAGTAGTTGGCATCCCAACTGGGTCGTAATTCTGTTGAAAACGGAAATCGTTATATACCTTTCCAAGTGTCACAAAGGCATAAAAAGGAGGAGGAATAGGATAAAAAGCATTTTCCCCTTTTCACGGCAATAGGCAAAAGCCACACAAAAACATCCTCTTCTCTCTCGTCTCATGACAGCTGTAAGCAGGAATTAAACTAAACTGACTGAGTACAAGAAGAACGTGTATTAGATTTGTCGTACGTTTTGATCGCCTTCCTCCATTTACGAGACACAAAAGAGCAAGGGATCCCTTAATTTACCGACAACACAAGTGACAAGTAAAGAATAAAAGATCATTATTGTTATTATTACAGACACAGAGAGAAAACCTGATTATATTCTTTTCCGTTTGTATAAGGGGTATTATGATCATCATCAGCATTGCTTAAAATTGAAAGGTGGCACATAAACAATGAAATGTGTCACTTACGCAAATTACGGAACGTGTGCAAAGATGCTTTTTTTCTCTCTCTCTCTCTCTCTCTGCGCGACAAAGAGTGAAGAGAAAAGGGGAATGGATTTACATTAGAGAGAAGGAATAAAAGTTTACACAATTATTGTTTTATGTGCATAATAAACACGCGTCTTATATACGACTACCTACTACTACAACAAGCATTTATGTACTAAAAAGGAACGCTGTCGCAACTGCGGTAAAATATGCTTACAACAGTCCAATTCATAATTATACCAATTATTGTATTAAGTAAACGCTATATAGCCATATAGCCAGCCGCCTGTTCTCCTGCTCAATAATATCGTTATGCATGTGTTGTTGATTAGGAGGACTACATTGTAAATAAGTCACAGTCACAACAACAATATCAACAACAGCGCTCCACAAAAGCACACCTTTACGTCTGATAGTCTCATCCGTCCAAAAATTTGCAAAAGGGATAATGATAAAAATGATAAACTACACTACCAATACAATGCATTGTAAATACATTTCAGTTAATTAAATAGAGTCTCATCTTAATTATTTAAAGATTAGCTGCTTATTAATTATAATAAATCCCTATAGTCTACCAGTAGAAGGATGATAAGAAATTAGAAATTACGCACGGTAGCGCTACCTATTTGATTTAACAAAGCACTAGTACAGAAAAACACAATGCACACATAGAAGAAAGAGAGAATCATTATCATCGTCATCGTCATCATCATCGTATTATTATTATTATTATTATCGTCATCCACAGCAAAAGAGTCTAGGTAGAGAGCGTTTTGTACTCAGAGACAATAAAGAGCTCAGAGTTCCTAATCAGGATGATGAAAAATAATTTGCTGTGGTATTAAGAGGATCAGGTTGTCCTCATGAATGAAATAAATTGTCGTCGCCTGTGATTATGATGATGATGATGAGCCTTTTGTGTTGAGAGAGAAGAAGAGTCATTCTCCGCTTTACAAGAGCCATATAGTCAACTTACAAAGCTATTATATGGCGTGCCGAGCAAATACTTTGAGAGTGAGCTCGAGCTATCAGGCAGGCATTCAGAAAGAGTGAGAGTAAAAGAGGAGCTTTTGCTTGGCTTGATACTTGCTCATTCTTATTATTCTTATATAGCGCTCTATAGCCTGCCACTATTGCCATTATGAAGTAGTAGAGAAGAAGTGGTAGCGGTGGTGGTGGTGGTGGTAGTCCAAGCGAAAACCATAAGGCATACTTCAAATGGGGAAGAATCGCAGCTTGAGCATCACACAGTTACAACAAGCTACAACATCACATCCTACAAAACTCTCTTGCTGACTGCTCCCTGGTTCTTGCTGCGATTTACAATACAGGGGCAGAAGTGAACCGTAGCATTGAGATAATAATATTACACAGCGACTCAAGGAAAAGAGGATGTATTGTGTGCTACATGAATGACACTATATGAACGCACACTATGAAAATGTATGGTTTGGGTGCATTATTCACATACACATATATACGACCCAAACCCAACGACAGAGCCCAAAAGTAACTACTACTAAATGGCAATGTGAGTGAAGACAGTCCTCAAGGTTTCCACTAAAAGTACTCAAGTTCACAAAAACTCACAATCGGAGCCACTTGGGGTTTCTGGTCCTCATAGGGTTACGCTTACCTTAAGTGTACACACACACACACAGGAAAGTTACTAGAGATTCAAATCAAGTACCAAAATCATTGCCTCTGTACCATTAAAACATAACTAACATTATTATTACTCCACCATATCAAATGTACATTTTAACTACTTTTCCGACAATTTTCTCCATCAAAAGTTGACTGCATGTATAAAGGAAAAGGGATGTGTGTATGAAAAACCTGCTGCTTTGCTGCAATCATCGCCATCAACAACATTGCTCGCTATTTGTATACTTCGTCTCCTTTTCTATCATCCTCGTCATCGTATTATCATCTCTCTCTCGCTCTCGTTGAGCTGAACCGTAATATTATTACCTAGGGTTTTACTTTGCTACTACTACGTACTATAAACATGCCTCTATGATGATGTGGAAATTCGTCCATGAAATGTGAATAAGGAGTTGAATGGCTCAAGTGTGGTCTTGTGGGTCCCTCCTCTGCTCTTTCTCGGCTTTAGAGACATGATCACGAGTATGGAAATGCAAATGATCCTCAATTTGGGGACATATCACAGGAGACGGCCAACCACACAGGAGGGAACGTCGACGACGACGACACACACTTACACACAACATGCATTCACAGCCACATAGCCAGAGAAAGAGTAGCTCTGTGGTGTACCCAATGTGGTTATTCATTTTCCTTGTTTTTATGTAGCTCTCGTCATATTCTCATATTCTAAACCTAAAAGAACCAGAGAATGAGCCTTACAGGACCCATTGTATTTTCTTATATTTTCTGTATAAAAAACCTGCAAAAACCTGCAAATCGTTTTTTCTATAACATCCTGGATAAAAAAATGGGAGAGAATGACCGTGCAACAGGAACTAAAAAACGCAAAATATAAATTAAACTCCGACCAATCAACCAATTCATTCTTATCCCCATTTTACATCAAAGCAAAAATGGCAGCAGCAACAACAACAACAACAACAATGGAATATTAGAATTCTCAGGACAGAAGCAGCAGCAGCAGCTTGGGTAAATTCACCAAACTTCTGTTCACCTCTCCATCACCAAAAAACGCTTTATGCTAATAAGACTAGCCTTGCCTAGAGCTATTAAATCAACGTTTACTAACATGCATGCAAGCAATAAAAAATACACCTAGAAACTAACATCTCTACGAATAGGTGTAGAGAGATGTATGGATATTATAATCGGTGGAAAATGTACATTTCAAATATTATAGACACATTACAACAATATGCAACTCTGTTGTTGAGACACACAGACACACACATGCATAAAAGCCACACAGCCTCTCCTCTCTCCTCTTCTCGACTGATTTATGCATTTTGACATTGATGACACTCGGCTATTAAATTGAGAGCCACAAGTCAATCATTCATCAACGAAGCACCGCAATACAAATTAAAAGAAATGTATACTCCTCACTGCATTACAACTAACAACAGCAACGCTTTGACCACCTGTCAGCATAATTTATGTTCTTGTATGACAAGCTCTAGCAACAAGAAAGGTTTCAACATAACATAGTAATCATATCCCTTTACAAGGCTTTTACTACTACACACATTCATCCGCATAATGATATATTCAACAATTCAACTCCTCAAACACTCTTATTTTTTTAGGTATACAGATACATACAATAATGCAACAACGCTGCTGCTTCTGCTGCTGCTGCAATAGGACACAATACACACAGCCGTCGTAACTCCACCAACGTAATAATAAATATAATAACAACTCTCTTCTTTGGCTCACACAACAGAGTTAAAGCAGTAACAGCGGTGGCAGCAGCAGCAGCCGAGCAGCAGTATATTATATCGCATTAAAGCATAACCACGAACGTGTTAGCATAGAGCTGAGGAAGAACATTTGCTCAAAAAGCTGGTGATAATATGATGACGATGATCAACGCACCATTACTCCTTTCCACTCTCCTACTCTGCTCACTCTTGTAATTCGACATAATAACATTTTGTTATTAGCTACGTCTTCTTTAAAGACTCTCTCTCTCCCCCTCTTCTCTGCTTAACAACATGCACAATGCACACACATCATCATCAACCTACGCTCTACAAAGTGGCAATGATGATTTTGATGTTGATAACAAACAACAACGGACCTGAAAGCGAGTGAAAGGGAAAAGTGTTTCAAATTATTAATAAATTAATTATTAATTATTCGACCACCCGTAAAAACTCTTAGTACCTCAATTAAGCACTTTATAACATATTAATTTAATTCTCAGAGTACTAATCGAGGTACACACAAACAGACACACACACAAGTATCACTCTACCCAAAAGGAGTGTAAAAAGGGCAACTGGAAATACAAGACTGACGATCCCTGAAACAAGAGTCACCAGACCGGAATTACTAGAAAAAAAATATTGTAGCAATAATAAAACCACCTCAATTCTCGTATTATTATTATTATTATTATTATTATTCTCTCATTGGAATTTGGTGTAAAAATTGAAACGTTTATATACTGACAACTGGCATTTAGGTTATGTTTTTTTACCAAACAATAAATTCACACGACTCATCATCCCAAAGATATGATGAGGCATACCAGAACCATGTAGCGTAAGAATTTTATTTCTCTTTGTTGGATATAAATAAACACTGTGTGCTACTGCGAGTAAAAAAAGCAAACCTAGCAAATAGCAAACATCTTTTGTCGATGAGTTTTTTTTGTGCTTGGCTCATCAACAGCAACGACTGCCTAACGGAAAACATGGTAGCGCAGAGCAGTAAAATGAAACCGAAAGATATTACTAGGAACAAATTGTCATCCGTTTATTTTCTCAACTGCCAAAACTTGAGGAAAGAGCAGCATCCATTCAAACTTGTGTATATTTTTACAAAACACAAAGACACACAACTCGAAACACTACTACTGCCGAGCGAGCAACATCACATCACCATCATCGTCATGTCGTCCATTTTTCTTGGTTTTTCTCTCAAGCCATTCTAATGAGACTAATAATATATTACTTTGAAAAAAATCCCAAAAAACCGCCCTAGCCACAACGAAAAACATGGAATAACAAACTGAGGCAGGCAATCATACATAATAGAAATAACTCATCCATGCACATAAATATTATTACTATCATTAACCTGTGCTTCTGACGCGAGAAGAAGCAAATTACTGTGAGGGCCAACTCCTATAGTTCAACCCCTCTCTCTTCACTTCTCCACACCACTCATTCTTTTTAGACAAACGCGTCGTACAAGATGCTGTTGCGGCGGTGGTGGTGGCGATGATGATGATGACGATGATGCTGATGATGAAGTGTATTCTATTAGGTACTACACTTCCATCCACTCAAGCCACAACAGCTTTGACTCAAACGAGAAAATCTTTTTATTCAACTCGTCGTTGTCGTCGTCGTCGTAGCCCTCGTAGCATTTGCCTCATATAATAATCTTCTCTAACTACTACGGCATGCAGTGGACTCGTGTTGGTGATGCTAGCTGCCACTGCTACATGGCATGGCTCTGCTGTGAATGTTAAAAGATGTGCATACAAGCATAATATACACCTTGTAAATTTGTCAGGGTTCATGTTTAGTGAATACAACAAGCAACCAAGTGAGAGAGAGAGAGAGAGACATACAGAGAAAGAGAATAAGAAGACTACACAACAATATCAGCTCACACACGGCACGTAATAACTTGCAGAAGTAGTGAGCGAGAGAGATAAAATATAAAAGGCGGTAGGTTCACTAAAAAAAACTCTCTACTTCCATTCTTGTCTCTAGTACATGGCAGCAGGGAATGAGAGAGAGGACCATCTCGTATCATCCTGTTGTACAACAAGAGAGAACAGAGTCGTACCAAAATAATATGATCTCAAATCTTGCAAACCAAGAGTTTTAATATTTATCAGAAAACGAGAGAGAGAGAGAGAGAATGAAGTTTATAAGAATCCGAGTAAAACACTTCTCTGCATCCTGCAACACAAATATGAATACAAGATTATAAAACCACAGGAGTAGTTGTTGTACCATCAAGCAAACATACAACAACCAAAACTCCATCTACAAAAGCAAAAGCAAAGGCACACAACCAAACATGCTATATCGACTTGAGAGAGTCTTTTTTAGATGGAATATTAGAAACGGGGAATAGTTCGTCTCTAAAAGAAGAAAAAGAGTAAGTAAGTAAAAAACGACAGAAGCGGTGGTGGTGGCGTATGTTATGTTATGTGCACATAGTTTGTGTAAACTAGAATCATCGTCTTTATCATCTTCATATTTATATACAGTACTTGTGTGTGTACGACGGCATTTATATGAACATCTCGTAGTTGTACAATGTATGTACAATTTATACTGTACATTCTTCCGAAATCTCTCTCGAACCAGAGAGATATAGCTCTAGTATACCACGGAAAACTCATCATATATAACCAAAAGAGACGGGAGAATCTCTCGTTTTGGTCTCCTTGTAGTTGTCTTGTAAAGCCAAAGCTTTTTTGGTGAAGCCTTCAAGGCAACCACTAAACTGAGTTGAGTGAAAGAGATGAAACCACTCAAAGTAAGTAAGCGACAAAATGCTCCGGCACACAACACATCACAAAAGCTATCATCATCATCACGACGATCGCCATCATCATCATAAACATCATCGCAGCAGCAGTGGTAGAAGTTGAATGCTTGCTTGTGCAGTTGTTGTTGGTGGCGGTGGCGGTAGGTAGCAGGACGAAAAACTAGCTTTCATGTAGTACTGCCACTACTGCCTAAATAATAATAATAATAATAATAATAATATAGTGTACACACAGGCATATTCGCTGGTGTAGTTGAAAGAAGAGAGCAAGAAACTTGATGGTGGTGGTGGTGGCGGTGGAGAGGAGAAGAGGGAGAGAAAATTGGTGGAGGGAGGAGGGAGAACAGTGATCATCAAGAATCTGGTGTTCAACCAGAGCCATCACCACAACGAAGACCACACTACGAGGTCTCTCGCTACTCTCTCAAGAGCAGAGGAAAACACCAAGCTCTGCCAACAGAGTGCAACT
This sequence comes from Callyntrura sp. NNG-2020, assembly GCA_027744055.1. Taxonomy (NCBI): domain Eukaryota; kingdom Metazoa; phylum Arthropoda; class Collembola; order Entomobryomorpha; family Paronellidae; genus Callyntrura; species Callyntrura sp. NNG-2020. The sequence continues at coordinate 14,051 of JAHZNE010003950.1, forward strand.
CTGGCATCTCACGCTATTTTGTTCTCACTTTTCAAACCAACAAGCCATGAAAACGCTCGACAAATGAATTCACCGTAGCGTAGAACTGTAAAAAAGAGCTCATACGCAAATATGGGATATGGATACAATAAACACACAGAGTGAAACAGAACCCAAAGAGAGTCCGTCTCGGTTGGTTCTCTTTCTCTCTCCTTCTTCCCTGCACGGTACACTGGTTAAAGTTCGTTTGTTCCTGGTGAATAGCAGAAAGCAATATTATTATGCCTTCATCGCATTTCTTCTCTCCTTTTTTTCCTTTGCTTTCGCCATACGTTACTTTTGGTGATGGCTAAGGTTGTTCTGAACAAAAAAAAATGCTGGATTAAAGCATCTTCTTCAAACACACAACAATTTCCAATGTGCTCTTACTCTTGAAATGCACTACTAAAGCTACTATACTCTAATTCTTTTGAATAATAATAATAATAAATAGGATATTATGCTATGCTGCATGCTACCATACCGTTGTTGTTGTTGCATTCTTCTTTAATATAGCAATAATAAAACAGCATATACACAGAAACTCGCAAGCTCTCACTCATTGTTAAAGTTGTTCAGTTTATAAGACGACTCAACTGTTGTGGCATAGAACACAGCTGCTCCAAGAAGAAGAAGAAGAAAAAAAAGATGTGTGTATACGAGTTTTTGTTGTAACACAAACACAACTGCTTATTTAATATTAAGGACACGCATAATAATAATCATCATATATAGAAAGACTAAACTACCACCACCCGACGCATATGATGAGGAAACTGATGTGATGGTACTGACTGACTTGACGGTATTCATGAACTGACAAGTAAACTCCGGCATTTCCCCCTCTTTTGTGTAAACTGTTCTACATCTCCTGAAAACTTACACACATACATGGCATAAAAGCAAAACTTACGTAATATAATATATATAAGCGTGCTTTCTATTTTTTTGAATACAATGATAGCATAATAATAATTCGTGATACATACACATCTTTATTATATGAGTATTGCCACTATTATTATTTTGTTTTCACTTTAGCCAGTTAAAAAGAGTCACATTTCACTTGATCTCAATATCCATTTCCACTAGACTGAAAAAATCTTAATCGGGATAATTTGGTTATATGCGTGGTAAATATATAGCAGTGAAAGAAGCATTCCATGATGATGCTTTTCATTTGCAGAAAAGTATTTTTTTAATGATATGAACTTTTTCAACAACAGTAGTAGTACTGCTACAACAACAACAAGAACTAGTGCTTCTAATGCCAAACTACATTTTTACGTTAAGCCTAAGCCTTTTCTCTCTGTTCGTCATATACAGCACGGCAACACTCCACCTATATACACGTCTGAATGACATTACTTTTTGCGTGCGAATTTGATCGTGTACAATTCGATCGGTACAGATGACACCATTCAGTCAAAACAAATATCTCAGAGCTCTTCCGTATGTCATTCGTGTATAAAGTATCATTTTTATTCTCCCCTCTTTCTTCTCTGTGTTGATCAGAGTGTTTTTGGTAATGTTGACACCTTGAACGCTCTTATATCGAATTAAGTTATTTGCCTCTTTTTATCTTACCAATTCGAGTCGTTTTCGAACATTTTAGTTTCCTTTCGGGTTTTCTCTATAAAGTAACTACTATTACTACTACTACTTGGCTACTCGTAATGTCGTAATTCATATATGTGTAGTTTTTTTGTAAAAATGTATTTGTTTACAGTTCCTTTGTACAAAAATCATATAGATATGTACATCAAAATCTGTCCGTGTAAATCCCAATAAACACATACATCAAAGTAGCCTAAAACATCACATCACCCAAGAAAAGGAATAAAAGAACTTCAGTGAGCAATCATTTATGTCATATCTTGTTTCCTCCCTTTCTTCTACGCCATCTAACTCTCTGTATCATTTCCTGAACTGTGTAGTAGGAGAGAAGAAGAAGAAGAAGAAGGAAAAAACTGGCGAACCTTTTTGTCAACCGAAGCCTCTATGGTTTGGATTCCTTTACCTTGTAGTATAGAGCTCGAGCTGCACTCTCAATTGCATATTTTATAGCAAGACTGACTGAATAAAAACATTTACTGTCACTTATACTTCAACCGTTGTTACGTATTTTTGTAAAATAATATTATCTCGTGTGGTGCCTTTGCAGCAGCAGAGATGTAGATGTGTGTAATATGTTGTTTGAGAGTAGACACGACACATAATGTGTGCATACATGTACCTATAAACATAAAGTAGAAAAAAATGGTGTATTTGTGTACGTTTGGTTTGGTGCTCTGTGTGTGTGTGTGTACATTGGCGCACAATTTAGACATTTTTACGTCTTTGAAGAAAAGGAAAAAAAGATGGGATTTATAATGAACAAAGGGCGTTTTCATTTACTTTTTGTAGACTAATTTGCCAGGCACTCTACGAGTTCCGTCATGAATGCATTTTGTAAAAATCATAATATCCTCATAACGTATTACTCACAGCACAGCACGACATGGTGCAATCATTCCTTTTACGGTGCGCTATGGGCAGGCAGCTATTAATTAACCATACGAATGCATTTTGTCCCTCAAGCGTCAAACAGAAAACGCAAACACTACCAACTACCGCTCTCTTGTGTGCGTGCAGACAATAGCGTATTTTTTCTTCTGTTCCGTTTTCTCAATAAGAAAATAATTATGTTTTACGATAATTGCAATATAATTACTAAAACACTTGAACTATATATACTTTCTCATTTCTTTCACAATCAAAAGATGGTATAGTAAATGGTAAATGGCAACCGATCAAGAGCTTTGACTATACGAAATTCAATTAATTTTGTCGCAAATGTAATGAAACGTGTAAAAAATATTTTGGTTGACAAGGTTGACATTTTTAAAAACTAGAACAAGGAAAATCTATATATACAACAGCAATAATTGGTCCTTGGGCCTTCAAAGTTTTCTGTCACCTGTGTGTGTGTGTGTTCGTGCGTGTGAAGATTCTCTATGTAAAGGACTTTGACGCTGTAAAATCTCCTCTTTTAGACTAGTGGTAAAATATTTATTAATGCTTGTTTTTGTTTGTATCGGTTTTGATCTTCACTGTATGTCTCGACAAATTAGATGCGCCGTTGCATTCCGCTATTTTACAGTTAAAGAAGATGCATTCGATATTGCTTTGTTACAGACAACGGAAAACAACAAGAAGAAAATGACGAAATGCATATATATGTGGTGGTGGTAGTAGAATAACTTGTATCCTTCTTGTGTCCCTGTGGGCCAAGTCTCAATGCAAGTTGCAATGCCGACATTTATATAGCATGTATTATATGTATATACAAGACTCAAGTTGGATTTAAGGGTGATGTAACGCGCGGTTGTCTGATGTTATATCATCACGAAATCGTATGATGATAGAGGACCCACATGATGATGGAGCTACACATTTCTCCGAGTGTGTTATATTAAAGAACATATTGGGCATAAAATATATGGTATCATGATGTGATAATGTGCGTTCATGCATAATGCATGAACAGCTTACCCTTTTGAATTCCTGGATAGAACAGATGAAGTACGGTAAGTCAGCTCGTTGACTCTCGATATATACGGAATCTGAAAAAAATAATCAAATTAAATCCATTAGTTTCATTTTTTCCTTCCTTTATTGACATGGGAGACTACATGTGCACTTTACTACTATACAGAGAGATCCCTTTTCTTGCATATTTTTTCACAAGAAAGCCATTTATTCAACGATAGTAATCAAACGCCCATTTCTACTTTAGTTTATAAGCTGTGTAAGCGGATAAAAAGTTTCTCTGTAAAGCATTCCAAACTGTGACATGTGACATTACACTTTGACTGCAATTAATAGACCATTTCCATTATGATGATAAGTGAGGAGGCAGACACACACCAGAGAGAAATTGCTTAAAAACAGAGCGTCAACTATATTGGGTCAAAATATACAGCTTGTTGAATAGATAAATGTATACCTGCTTACGGAGAATGATTTAGTATGCAAAGCACCGGAAGTTAGCTAAAGGCAAGTCACCTGGCGGAAACATAATTCCCCAAACTAAAAGCATTTCGCAAAAACATTTCGAGTCGCTTTTTTCTTCTTGAATGGAACAAAAAACCTCTAACCAATTTATTTTAAAGTACCAAAGTTATCTACATGCATGAAGTATAAAGTAATCACCTCACAGCAACAACCGTAAAAGTTTTCCGGAACGGATTCTTGTAGAGATCTGTGCCCAAGAGCTGTGGCGTGTTGTATACTTAAGTAACAACATACTACCACTACTACTGCGACGGTGGCTGATATCAATCAACGATCAGTAAACCAACACACTCATCGGAAAACAATGTTAGAAAATCATGTCACACACACAAGACTTTTTTCTTCTTTCATATTCCCAAGGAATTGTGTGTGTGTGTGCGAGAAAAGAGGCATTAAGTATTATTTAGGTCTTTGCCACAACAAGCACCATCTCCAATCTCCATCACTTTGTTGTGTATTATCCTATCCTCCCTTTTATCTCATTCATCTCATAAACAATCCAGTCGCAGTCGTGTATAGTATACTGTGCTATAGAGCCTCGTCATCGTCGTACATGTCACATCAAACATAATATGAAAAGGGACGTTTTCATCTTTCTATAAATGGTAACAAGGGCATACCGTAAAAGTGCCCTGTGCACCGCTTTTGACAAAATAATGTGTCGTGTGCAATATGAGAGTTACAAAAAAACGGGTATCGGTTATTTGGTCTGCTTCATGCCATGCATCACATACACTTTCAGCTTCATCGATGGATGAACACAGAATGTAATGGAAATAAAATCAACCGTTTGCACACTGTATTGAAAGAGTGCATTTTAGTTCTTCTCAACTGCCGCCGCTATATATATGTTGTGAAGTTGTGATATTCAAAGCGAATCACTTGCGTAACCTACACCAAGAAGCAACTTTTATATACGTTAAAACTCATCCACAATATAGAGAAGAGAAGAAAAAAAAGCATGCTCTCATAAAGAGCCCATGGCTGTGTGTTACAGTTGGAGCTTTATCAGTTATTTTGGGGCAAGTGCATATACGACTACCAATAGGGTCCCCCTTAATATATGCAACTGTAATCCATATGTTAGCAAAAGCCATAAGCTCATATTATGCTACATTTTACCAAAAACTCCAACCAACTAGCTTGAATGCAATGACGATGACGATGATGATGAAGCCTCCGATGCCTTTATACTAATAATACGTTCTCTTGGAGAGAGAGAGCTACATGAAGAAGAAGTGTTTCTCTCTGTTTTTCTCCCTAACATTCTATACCCAAAAACTTAAGCGATACTATATGGTTGTGTTTGTGCTAAGCCAGAAAGCAGCGCGCGATGGTGGTAAAGGAAGAAGCGAAGGAGTAGTTAATGCACATACACACACAGAAAAGGGAGAAAGCTAAAAAGACTCTGCTCATATTAGTTCAGCGTAAATGACCCTCTAGATTTATTACATTGTGTGAATTCGCCTAGTACTTACGATACTGAACACCACCGCCACTTGCATTTCACCAGAAATGGTTAGACAGATCAGTTTAGAGCATAGAAATGGTCTGAATTCATGATATCGTGCAATTTATGTGAGTCAACTCACTTTTTTTTTCTATCGGTACCGCCGCCGCCGTTTGCTGCTGCTGTGTGATCACCGTCGTCGTCCTTCTGTTCAAACTACTTTCATACGCATGCATTTATATGATCATCAGGATGACGTCCCTTTGCCTCCTTTTTTCTTTTAACTAAAACACTACTTGCACTACTACTACTACTCATTTCTTTTCTGGTGAGCTCAACGAGATGTGAATAATGTTGTGTGTGTGGCACGGAATGAATACCCTAAGAAAGAGAGAATGCGTGCATGTGTGATGTGCTCTGAGTTAAAAAGGGTGCTTGTATGACCCCAACCGTAAAAGTAATAAATGGTGCTAATTTCCGATAGGACGACTCATTTATTTATGTAATCACTCGATTATCTTTCGGCTTGTATTGCGCTAATAATGTTGACTGCACTACTGCACACCTACCACTACCACCACCAGGTTTCAGGACATATAACGTGTGGCAAAGATCGGGAACTCTCTTCTCCGTTAAAACTAATTATTTCTTCAGACTTTGCTTCTCTCTGTACTCCAACCGACAAACTCACGACAAAATCTAAAACCTCTTTTACACAAAAGCTTCTCCTCGGACTAGTTCAAAACATAAATAATGTACTTCAATTTTACACTCAATGTACCAGAAAATCAAAAAGTTTTCATGGGATTACCAAAATCAATGAACAATAATTAGCACTGCGCTGTACTTTATTATCACCACCCAAACAAGATTTAATACGGACACGAACACGCAATAATAATAATAATATGATCAGAGTCTCTGTCAACACTTTTATTTAAAAATGTTGTAAGATGCGTTTATTCTCTATTCAGGTATGTTTACAACGAATTAAACATTTAAGCACACGACGATGAAGGAATCCTCTCTTTTATGTACATTTACATCATTATAGTAGCTTCAGTAGCAGCAACGACCGCATTAGCAAAAGGGATAAAGAAAGAAAGCGAAGCGTAATAATGATGGGAACTGAATTCAATGGACGTACTCCTCTTCATTTTGCATTAGTAGAAGAAGCTTGTCAGCAAGCAAACACAGTGGAGCATTCAACACCTTCTTTCTTTTTTTTGCACATGGCAATAAAATATGTGTTTTCCTCTCCTTTTATGTAACTCTCTAGTAAAATGTGTGGTAGAGATTCCATTCAGTGATAAGCATAAATATATACGGCACAAAAGGCATTATTGTAGTTGTGCTACGATGAAATCATTCTTCTTAAGTAAACTAAAGCCACTACACTGCCGCACACGGAGAGAAAAGGAGGGATTTAAGTCACAACATACGTGTTAGCAATTAAAGTGATTGTTATTATATTATCAGCAGCAGCCTCTGGACTTTAACGGGAATTAGATAACATATATATTTATATATATATATATTTCAAAGTGCTTAGAAGCAATTAATGCATAAAAAAAGTTTCGAGTAGATTGCTAATCTTGAGTTCATAAAGCATACATGTAGTAGCAGCGGTGTTTATGTGAACACATTTTTCGGAGAAAAAATGGAAAATGAAGTGTCAGTAAATAGGTTTGCTATATATTATTGGCGGCGTGTTTGGTGTCAAGCATCTGGGTTTACTCTTGCTAAGCCAATTTATTAAAAAACAACTTTGTAATAGACATATTAATAACGGGTTTTGAGCCCAAAATTTTGGACACGCATACATAACGTTAGTTTATACTTGGCAATACCATATAATACTTGAACCATATTATATTTAGTAATACTACCACTGGATTTCCTGGTTCTAAGGGAGTCTGATTGGATTTTGTTAATTTCAATTTTGAATAGGTACATTATTACCACTAAATATTGGTTACAAAATAAAATTAAAATATATACACAAGCAAATTTATAAATTCAAATAGCAAATCATTTTATAGTATACAAGTATGAATGCTCTAAGTCGCTGTAATTGTGTAACAACAGATGATGAAAGGTTCGGGCAAACCAATTGTATTATTCCAGTCCCTTCAACAAAAAAAGCTTTGTAAACTATTATTGATAGTAGTAGTAGTAGTACTAGTAGAAATGCTCTGAATAAAAAAAATTGATTAGTTTTCGTATATCTCGCACCACCTGTTTATTATTATTCAGCATGTAATTACACACCCAATACAAGACTATATGATATATAAAAGCAACTTCAAAAGAATAATCATTCCTGCAGAAAAAGAATTCTAAACAGAAAAGGCATATTCAATTTGATCAAACGGCACCCGCAGATATGATTTTTTTATATCATCATATTATAGGTATACCAGCGGCACACACGAAACTTCCACAAAATAAACGGAGGGCACAAGAGAGAAGAAGAGGAGAGCTAGAGAGAGAGGGAGAGCGAGAGAAGACTGCAGTCTCATCATAACATCTCACACGGAACGAAACTGCTATTATTCCTGTTTTATCATGAGGAGAGCAGCAAGCCAGAGAGAGACTCACAGAGACAGAAAATGCAGAGAGACGCATCACCAACCTCAAACGTAAGCTTGAAAGGATATATGCCGTTCTTTGCTCGCTCGTGCTCTCAGACCATGTGTATATATTCAAAAAACATTTGCAATTGCAACCACGATCATTTTCATGTTATTGTTAACTATCAAAAGTTAATCACTCTGCAGATATCTTGAAAACACTACCCTGTCATTAAACATAAACAATTGATAATTGATCAGCAATTAAATTTACTGCAACACCTGCTCTGATAACCAAGAGACCAACTGCTGCTGGATTATAAAGTCACAAAAAACAGTCTGCAAGAAGCTATATACGCACACACACACCTAAAAACTTCCTTGTGTGTGCATGTGTGTACGCGAAACGAAAACACTTTGCACTACAAAGGAGAGGGAGAGAGAGAGAGAGGCTATCGTGTCATTCGCTCTGGATTTCTTGAAGTTATTTCATGTCAATCAAAATAACACAACATGCTTCAGTGTCCCCCGTGTAAAGTTATTTTCAGAGAAACTTTATATACATCGTGAACACACAAGTATATATAACTACCATCCCATTGAGGAGAAGAGAAAATAAACGTTCCACTACTACTACTACTACTACTACAAGTCAGCAACTCAATTCAAAGTGATGCAATGTGTTATAGGTTTAACGTAAATCATTAGTCATCGTTGCCACACGAGGAGTTGTTTTTTATACTTGAATGTATACATTGACGAGGAGGGTAAAGTGGGGTTGCAGCTTTGCTTGAAAGGATATGCCCATTAAAGTTTCAGTTTCTTCAATTCCACTTACGTATGTATTGTTACTATACATATATCCTTATTATTATTATCCTCCATATCACCCGAGGCATTACGTAAGCGTTACGGTAAAGGCATTGTTTAAGTCATCAAACCTTCTGTTTCTGATGAAAAAGTAAGAACCAGCTCCAGTAATTGACGTCCCTATTTTAAACCCTTTATTATTGAAAAGTCAAACACGGCAGCGGTGCTGCAGAAAAATGATATAATATGAAACAACCAACTTTTCATCATATAACGTGCGTACTATATATGTTTTAAAATAATCAAAAAATATATACAATAAGTTTCAACAGTTGGGAATAACATTGTATCTCAACGATACCTGATATTCACAAATTTAATGGAATCATAATGTGATGCAATGGCTTTATAATTCAATCAAAAGAATATGAAAAGTGTACAAAGTTTTAGGCCGCAGAAACAGCAACTCGTACCAGCAAGTTTATTTGTAAACGGTTTAAAAACAAATAACAAAAAATGTTCATATATATGCTCCATTGTTGTACTATGGCATGGCTCATGGTGATGATGATGCCACAGTATAGAAACAAACAACCGCGTGCCTATGAATTATTATATAATCTTGCCTAAAAACCAAGAACGCCACCACCTCTGTCGACTCTTTGCCAAATTTGGTAAATCAGGTAATTGTGAGTAATGAGATAATTATTTCAAAAGATAAAAGATGTGTAAAACTGACAGGCACCGACGACAGCTCAAAATAGAGAGAGGGAGAGAGAGAGAGACACGATGATGCTTGTCACGACTATGGTGAACAACAACTTAATTCTTCATTCATCCACGTTCACTTCCTTCCTCGACGGTATACAAAAAAAGAGACGCCGCAGTACAAGACTTGCCCCTGTCATTGTTTTTTTCCTACAGAAAGAAGGTTGGTTCTCTTGGTTGGTATAAGATTTTGTAAAATTACAACAACAGCAATAAGCTATTACCACATCTCTATTGTTCCTTTCAAGAATTGTTGCCATTAAAATTCTTTCTTGAGATTTCACAGTAGTTTTGTGAAGCAGTGGATGATGATGATGATGATGATGCTATGAGTGAGATGCTGAGGAATGGGAATGAATTGATACACATGGCTTCCTTGATTCAGCACATCAAGAAGAAATAAAAGGTTTTTGTGGGTGTGGGAATAAAAGTCGATGAAGGAACAATGCGACAATGAGTAAGGTGGCATTATCATCTGCTGTTATACCGGTGGTGGTGGTGGTGGTGCTCGCTGCTGTTGTTGGGTTTTAAGAAAGATGATGGTACTGCTGCTGATGATGATGATGATTATGTGACTATACTTACACGCTCAGATTGCTGTACCTACTTATTGTTAGATTGCTATATATTTTATGAAAAACGATGGGGAATGTGCCAGAGAGAGAGAGAGAGAAATGGAAAGAGCTGCTTGCTGCGAGCTTTGTAAGAGTGTGCAGATACGTGCAAAGAGAGAGACAGAGGTTTTGATCATTCTGCAAGCATGAATGGAACAGAAAAAAAGTCACGGGGAGAGATAGTCTTCCTCATTTTATAGTTCAAGAGACTTATCACCATTTTCCCTCTTTTTCTTTCTCCGTCTTCTCTCTTCTCTTGAGAGGGAGAGAGAGAGGGAGGGAGGAAGAAAGACGGACGTAAAGTGGAAGTGAAGCAAAGAATGGTTAAAGCAGATTTCCCGATCTGAGAATGATAAATGCTCTAGCCACAGCCTCTCCCGCTCAATCGACCAATAACTACTTAACTTTATATAGAATATATCATTTTCTTTTTCTAAACTTTCCAACTTTTCTCCTAGGTTCAACACAAAAAAACCATCCTCTCCTCTTCATTTCTTCTTCATCATCATGACCAAAGTATTTTTTTCTCTTCTTCTTCTTCAAAATATAACCAAAAAAGATGCACATACATACCGTTATACTTAATGCTCATACTTCATACATTGCAATAGCAAGTAATATTTTTTTTTCGTTGTCCTCTTGAAACAAATCAGGTTTACAACGGATATATGATGCGTCGCTATTTATGACGAGGAATGTCTACCAAAAAAGAGATACATAACTATAACTATAACTTGTATCATAAATACACACACACACATTCTTAAACACACAACACACAAAACCAGGGAAAGTTACATTATAAAATACCAGCTAGCTAGAAACAAGACCAGCGGGAGAAAACAAGAGCTAGAAAGCTGTATGTGTGTGTGTGTAAGAAGCCATGCAACTTGTATTGCAACAACTGTGTCTGTGTGTGTGTGCATGTACATATATATTTATATCCTCCCTCCACTTTCATTCTTTCTCTGGTGTATCTGAATGCAAAAGCTGTAAAATGTTATATATACCAAACCAAACAGCAACTCTTTGCTCACTTTTCCTATCATTTCCCTTAAATGTGAAATGTATGCTGAATACAAAAGCGTGTGAGTAAAAGCGGCAAGCCAGGGAGAGAGAGAGAGAGAAAGAGAGTTGGAGGAGTGAAAGAAGAAGCAGTCAACAGCAGTTGGTTAAATTTCGTTTCTTGCACAATCCAAACTGCTGGACTCAACAAGATGTTTCACTTTTTTGGCAACTGAATCTACCGACCAACTGTATATAAGCAGAAAAACGAATACAAGGATATATGGAATAGAGACGATGGTGGTGGTGGTGGCAATGAAAGTTATACTTGCAATCGCACAGTGGAGCTAAGGCCGGTCCAGGTCAGGGTAATAGGATACTCTGGTACACAACTACAACAACCACCACCACTACTACATATTACACATAATCATAATAACATCTAGGTTTAGGTTATGTACACAAAACAGGACAACCAGTAGCAAAGTAGAATATAGAATTGCTGTGCTGCAGCTACACAAGAAGACAGACTATTATTACACACCTATCACATATATACAACACCAGTTTTTTTTTTAGACATATTCATCCGGCAGTTTACAAAAAATCTGCAAGAATGTAAACGGAAAAGTAAAAAACGTAGACCAGCTAGTTTTCCGTGTTATTATTATTATTATTATTACGTTTTATCATTGTCCCCTACTGGCCCTACTTCTTCTTTTAGAGAAAAACGGCTTTACTCTTCAATCCCATCCTTCCTTCCTCCTGGCAACTACAACTGGAATAAATGCATGTGTAATAAAGTTTTCATGTGATATTTCCAGATAATCCCCTAGTTTATGATAATAATGGATTTGTCACAGTCGTACCAGTCGTTGCAGTACATACGTGCAATTTTTCTTTAAAATTCGGCCATGATGGGTGTACTCATAAATATAACCTTTTTTCTATACACACATTCCACAACAACAAACTACAGGATAAACCAAGCAGATAACATATGATATAAAAGGATAATATGCACATGGTGCAATACAAAAAAAACTGTATATATATATATATTTACACATATCTACATTTTAACCTGCGTGGGATGGTATATTACTTGCTCAATATAATAATAATAGCATATTTTTTACCAAATAATTTGACAGATAAAAAGGAAGAACAGTATATATTTTGAGAACGACACGTACGCATAACGCAATTTATGCACTGTCGCTACTTATTATTATTATTATTATTATTTCGAGAGAATGAGATCAAAAGGAGAATTGTACGTAGTTTTTTTACCCATTGCCTTCTGAGATCATCAAACCAGATACAAACATATGTTAACTGGTAGGATAATGTGATTAAAGTATAACCCCCGTGATCTTTGTTTTGTATCAGCCTATGAATCTTTCTCTATTCCTTCCACTATCTTTATGTAGCTGTCTTTCTTGGTAAAGTGCAGTCCATCAGCCTTTTCACCTGTCAACACGACACAAGCATTAAGGTTATACTCTCTCTCTCTCTATCGCTACACTCTACAACAGTACGTTGTACGGTGAATGTTTGATGTTTCACCAAGTTTAAATGCTCTTGGGCTGTTTGGGACCAGCAACCACCACCACCGCACCGACTTTACACACACAAGGGACATTTTTGTGTACAAGATTCCGTGAAAGATAAATCCATCCATCTCTTGGATTTATTCCCAAATATTCCATAATTGCCCGTTTATTATGTGAATCGAAAACAGGTTCCTTTCGCATATTTGACGAAAATGTTATATTCTTTATTGCAAAAAGTTATAATCAAAACAATATACATATATTGCACATTTGGGGTTTTTAACCAAATTTGGTACAAGAAAAGAGGTACACACAGTGGTTAATTTGCCAGCTGCCTCCTTAATCACGTGTTGTTAACCATAAATTGAATAAACCATCATCATCATACTCGTCAGTGTATTCAAAACATTTCCGACACATACTTGTCAGTTATTTACCATTACAATTACGTGAAACTACAGAGAAGACTACAAGCNTCATACTCGTCAGTGTATTCAAAACATTTCCGACACATACTTGTCAGTTATTTACCATTACAATTACGTGAAACTACAGAGAAGACTACAAGCTTACGGTGTAAGTGGCTTAAATCTTTTTCCGGTAAATTCGCCTCCTCTCAAGCATTGTTGTATGACAGGTATACATTTCCATCAATTTTAATAAATGCCACTGTCTAAACATGGCAATCCATGTCAATACCACAAACGTAATATACCAAAATTATGTGGCGACGAAACAAAAGAAAATTGCTTGGCATATCAATCGAGAACTGTAATGTCAAGACCTACTAACTCTGTGCGCTGCAAAAAGTCAGCAATAATGCTTTTTCTCCTATTCGTGTGTCCTTCTTAAAGTAGTGAAAGAAAATGATGGAGAGTATAAAGGTGCGGCAGTCAGCGTTTTTTTTCTCCGTAATAACCAAATAGATAGCTCTGCTTCTAGCTAGTCAGTCATTCACTGGAAAATGAAAAAGGCTAAAAAAAATTTTTTTTGCGTATGTTCATTTTCCAGCACCTATACATACACATGTTAAACATACAAACATATTTATTGTAGCTGCATTATTTGTTGACTATCGTCTAAAAAGGATGCATGCTTTTTTACACGTCGTCGTAGCTGCCGTTTCCTTCCTTTTTGTGTTAAGTTTATACATATTTCTCTACATGCACAGAGGGGCAATGCCAAGTGATACTAGATAGAAGCGTACCATTGTGTACATATTTATGTCTCTCGTACTTTTACTATTCGCTAAAAAAAATTTTTTTGTATACTTTGTGTATACCTATAGACTTCACTCCTCTGCTGCTCCTACGACTACTACTACACAGAGCACTTTACAAATGCATGTATCTGTTTCTCGAGCTGTAAGTTTTTCCTAGCTTCTCTCTTCTCTTCTTCTGACTCTCTCTCTCTCTTTCCCTAACTTGCTTCGTGCGGCTCCCGTTTGCTATTAATGCTTCCCCTGTACATACCGAAATACTCCTGCTCTGCTGTGCCGTTATTACTATATTACCCAGCACTTTTCGTGCTGTGCTACTGCTTCTACTACACGCAGCTGCTTGCTGTTGCAATAGTTTTTACTTTAATACTCTGTCTTTGTATAAGCTTTCATACTTATAAAAGCACTCTTCTGCTCCTATTTCTCCACTACCGATTGCCACGGATATATGTATATATCTAGTAAAGTGAAACAAGAAGTAAATTCATACAGCACATGGATTTGTGCCTTTACCCGACTACTGCCACCAACTTGGTCGTCAACTATATATTTATATGTATATACATGGTGAAAAAATATATATTGTAATAGGAGCTCATAACTGTTACTTGCAGTTAGACAACCATCATGTGAGTACACACATACGCACGCACTAAAGTATACACCGAGAACCAAAAGTGAGTAAGAAAGTGAGAGAGAGAGAAAAAAAAACGAAAGAATCCAAAGCTGAAAGTGAACCGTGAGCTTAAGTTTGGAGAAACATAAATGCTTCTCCATGCACTTCCTCTCCTTGGTTATTTCAAACAGGCAAAATATTGTGGATATATAGGTATAAATGTAATATAGTGGTGATGGTTGTAGGAAAAGAGAGAGAGAGGAACCCAGGAACCTTCTTATAAGAATTCGTTAAGAAGAAAGAGAAACATTCCCCTAGTTGCACTTTGATTCCCCCTTCAAAACCAATAGAAGCATATAAGTAAAGCTAAATGTAACAGAAAGCGACTTGAGAAAAGGCAATGGATATGAGTAAAAGTGCTTGTATGTTTGTGTGTGGTGTGTGTAGAACAATGTAAAAAGCATATACATATAAAGACTAAAAGAGCTTCATCAAATCACACTCCATCCATCCGCTCCACTTTTGCCATTCGTTTGCTTTCACTACATATTACACACTGCTCTTTTTGTGAAGAGGGGAAATACATGTTTATAGGCAGCAGAATATCGTCTAAATCTCTTCCATCCGCTGAAGCAACTTCCTATGACTCTTTCACACACGCATTATGTCATGTTTTCATCTGTTTTTCTTTCAAAGACTCACTTAATTTGTAATTCCTTTCTAGCCAAATTAAAGGTAAGCAATTTTCTTTCTACGCAAGAGAGAAGCGGAAACTACATAATAGCGTGGGCACGGGGCTAAATCAATCATAGGAAATATGCTAGTTGTATAAACATTATTAGCTTCATTCCGGAAACTGATAAGATAATATTAGATTGGTGGAGCTCTAAGAGCATTTATTGACAATAGAAAGGTACGATAAAAAAGACACTTCCGCCCGTACTAGATTTCCATAATGTTATAAAAAGCCATAATAATTCAATAATATTGATACTATTGTGTTTCCTACTTTAGTAGAAGGCAATAGTGGCATTGCTGACAGAAACACGCGGTAAGAGAATTCAATTTAATGTGTCATCGAATATAACCACGCCTCTGCATCCTCTCTCTCTCTCTCACTCGCTCTCTTTCTCCCAATCTCTGTGTACACATTTCATGGATACACGGAGAGAACTTATCTTTCTACAACACAACGTTACGTTGTTGCCCCCCAAGTAGGCAGTAGGTAGAGAGAGTATCATAATAAAGCAACATCTTTCCGCATATTTCACGGATAAAATCATTTTTAGATGATATGAGATCAGATTCTGAGAACCGGTGCAGTACGCTCATATAAATCTTTTTTTCCAGGGGCATCATCGAATCTAACGGCCAACAGCTTTGCGCAATCATATTTTTATTACACACGTATCTGTAACCCGTGAAAACTATCAGTGCTCTCCATACTAATGGTCGTTTATAATAACCTCTATTAGTCTACGAGCAATGCGAAATCATTATTCCCCGGTGAGTGCTCTACTATATTGTTTAACTAGTGTGTGCACACACACACACAGAGAAGATAAAAATGTATTTATTTGAAGTATAACATACCATAAGTTGTTCAACCAAAAAAAATACACAATACAAAACATATCGTCGCCCCTTCCTATAAACAAGCTTTCAAAGCTTTTCTTGGCATTCATTCATTCATTCTCACTATTACATTGCATAATGCAGTGTGTTTTTAAGTTTCTTTCACTGCGTTTGTGTGTTACTGAAAATACAAACAACAACGCAAAGTTAAAGAGTTTACTCACAGTAGTAGGAGTAGGCAGTATACCACCGCACCAACAGAAACAGAAAAGCGATCAGAGAGAAAGGAGGAAGCAAAAAAAATGTTTTGAGAAGTATCACCTAAAGGGCAAAGTATTTTGTTGCAAATAAAGCGGTAACGGGAACTCAACCAAATATCAAAAAGTTACTTTCTAAAGTGCAATAGGTACGGTATGGGGGTATATATTCCCTCGCTTCATCTATAAAATGTGTTTATATTTCTTTGCACAAGTTATCAGAAAGTGTAGGTTGCAAACTCACAGTAGCCGCTCTCTCTCTCTCTCTCTCTCTCTTTCCTTCTCCTCTCTAAGGACTAAATTTATTAAACTGTTGCCTTTTAGCATTTTCCTGAACAGGAAAATAGATTTTCCTTTCTTGGTTGACGAAACATAATTTGATAAATGAACACAACATGTCTCTACCTACTACAACCCTGCTACAGACCTAATTTATGTCTCTAACGAAATGAGTAGGTGTACATGGCTTCTCGGTCTTCAATTACGTAAAATCACATTACAGTAATAGCATGCCTGATGACTGCGTGTGTACCGCAATATTCATCGTTGTCGGGGTTAAAAATTTACTGTAACAATCACTCAGGCTCAAGCAAACAAGAAACAACGAAACATCACAAAAATCTCAGACACAAATCATATTTTCTTGCTTTATCAGTAAAACTCGGAAGCGATGGGCATGATGGGGATGGTCGCGATTTTACAATAATTATTATCAAACTTTTAGGAGTAAGTGTACACTTGTGTGTACACTTACGCTATATAATGGAAACAGTAGTGGTGTAAAAAATGGCAAGCAAGAATTTTATTAAACTGTCATGCACGCTGGCTTGAATTAGGCAGTATAACATTTTAAACGACAGCTCCGACTACGTACGTACACAACACAACATTATATATCATAAAGAAAAGTAAAAAAGAGAATGAATCGGTAATATGAAAAAAAAGACTCGGTCCAAGTGCCACTACACAGGAAGCATGGGAGCAGCTAGCAACTACACACATACACACACTCGAAATTCTTCAGAGAGAGAGAGAGAGAGGGAAACATTCTCTGCCTTTCCAGTACGTCTAATGTGAACTAAAGAGATGCTAAAGTACAAGTCGCCCGACGACCGACGCTCTAGCTCCATTTACAATGAAAGTCTGACGGGAAGGAGGACAGCAAGACAGAATGTACCTGGAACTTAATTGTGTGTCAAACTGAGTGATTCGTTCCCACCTTTTACACATCTTTGTAAACACCACATTTATACGTAGTATATGTATGTATACCCCTCTTCTTGTAGTGATTCTACTGCTGATGCTGTTGTGTAAAGCCATAGGAAGTGGTGGTAACAAAAAAGATGTCCGTTTCGACATAAATGTTTTATTTTGTCTAAAAAGTACACATTATTTCATTCAATATACAGAAATATATACTACAAGTGTGAAATTTCCGTCACCATGTCCAGCCACTCCACCGTCACCAGTTTCTATCTCATCAATTACATCTTAAGATTACTAACTACCACGGTTTGCTTTGGTTGTTCCGTATGTACGATGGTGCGGTGGTGGTGGGCTTTTCCTGTGGGTTTGCTGTAGTAGTATACACCACCAGTATGTATATATAATATAATGTAGTAATATATATGTAG
>JAHZNE010003951.1:0-19623 GCA_027744055.1 Callyntrura sp. NNG-2020
GGTGACAAGTCATCAGGTTTTAATGATGTAATTTCTCTCGAAGGTACAGTTTCCACTATTAAACCAAATATACTTGAATGTAAAATATTTTTTATTGGTGTCAAGTATAAATAGTAGTTAAGTTGTTCTTGTACCACTCGTTGATGTCGATTCGAGTCGGAGAGGAATATCCTGTTTAGAAGGGTCAGGTGTTGATGCAGATGTTTGAAAGAAGGTTAGTATTTGCAATAAATAATCCAATGCAAGTACAAGTGTTAAACTGGTAGTTTCTAGCTCCACTAGAGCAACAAAAGAAATTGTTTTAGCGTATCGAACAATAAATAATATACTAGTCCTATGTAAGTTTAAAGAAAATTTGAATTACTGGTCGAGCCAGCCGTCGGTGATGATTTAAAACTAAATTTGAAGATGGGTTCATTGTCAGTTTCTTTGGAAGTATTTTGTTTTACAACTTTTCTTTGAATTAAACTTTTTATAGCTCGTGTTCCAGGACGAATGTCCAATAGAGAGACATTCTCTATAGTCTTTAATCAAACAATAAACAAGGTATCAGACTTTGAGATCAAAATCGTATGAACTGCATATGAATAATCAGCTTATGTATTTGTAAAATTTATGAATCCTTACGATTGGGCAGATCATGCTTTGATCGTTAAATTTTTCAAAGTTTAGACTGACAGTTTGTACGGCAACACTAGCAAATGCCGCAGTATCATCCCGCTCTACAACACCGTCTTTATCTTCCTGCAAAATAATTTTGAAAATTATTTGAAGCCATAACTGCCATTAATTATTTTATTCACAAAATGCTTACCAATTTGTATACTCCTTGTTGGTACATCACAAATTTTAATTGAGGAACCTGAATGTACGTCTGCATTTCTATGTAAATCTCCGGCTTAGGCGCGACCGCTGATAGCAACGTGCGCATACTGTCTTTCTGGGAACTTTCGTTTACTAATGTAAATTATGGAAATACACTAATGTAAACATATACTTGACATATAAGCCAATATACGCTTGTTTTAATAAGAAAATTTACTTTTCGGCTTAGATTTCCTCTTGGCCACTTCGGTGGAAGCACCAAGTTTTGCATCATTGTGTGGCGGTGATTGTGATGATGGAGTTGAGGCAGTAATATTTTCTAATATACATCCCAGCATTAAATCATAATCTTCGTTACTCATTCTCATCTGAAATCCAAAAGCATCACGACCACAGACTATTAAATGCATCAATTTACACTAGAAAAACGAAGCAGGACACTCAACATTCAATACTGCTTAAAGACAAAAAAATGTTTTACCGTTGCTGCCCGAATCGTTCCTTTAACAGCAATAGCTGGTATAGCATAATACCAATCAGAGCTCATATTTCTATCGATCCAAAGCTTACAATTTACCGGTTCTAACATCAGGACTTCCGATTTCAAAAATTGTCTACCTTGGTCAAAAAACACTCTAGAAGAGAAATATCATCACAATGAAGTTTTTACTACAGTTGTAGACAATAAAGTTCACAAACATTCAATAGAAATGCTTTGAGTTAGATTAATACCGGGACACTTTAATGTTCATCAAATTGATTTCCATCCTGTCTATTATTATAAATGTATCAGCTTCGCCAACTTTTTTCTTTTCAAACTGATTTTTTAAAATCAAACGCCCTAGATCAGCTAGTAGGGCGTGTGGAGTATGTTCGTTTCTCGGAATTACAACCAATGGAGCTTTTAAACTGATGTCTAATAAAATTCTACTCGACGCTGACACTGCTTGCTCAACATTTTCTTTCGCTGCTGCTGCCGCCGCTGCACTTACTTCATACATCGCTTCTCTAGTAGTACCAAGTTTGATAATAAAATTCTACAAAAGGAGTTTTAATTCACAACCACATTAGGCATTCAAACAAAGTACAGGGTTAATTTTTATATTATTAAAATTGGCTAGCTTACAATAATTTCATCCACAAATGGACTTATATATATTATTTTCGGACTTCCAGTTTCAATACGAACGGACATGTCGTGTTTATTCATATCATAGAAATTTTTACCCTTACTCCCTTCGTCAAACATCATTACTTTAATGTAGACTACTCTGTCTTCATTAACCGTGATTATCTGGTCACAGGAATGAAGTAAAATTAATATTTAGTCTTCATTTACATTTAGTTTAGTATAATGCATATATTTGATGTGTTCTATATAAATATATTACATACATCCTTATAAAGACTGGTTGGATCCATATTCCTTACATGCAGATTCGTTAGTTCTAAAATGATTGACATCTTCCCAGTCTTTTGTATCATTGAGAAGTCCATTGAACTTAAAACCGCTTTAATTAGATTTTTCTTTTCATATGACATTTGAACGGTAAGTGATTCCATTTTGGCATCAATTTGAAGCAAAATATCTTTGGGATCATTATGTTTCTTTGCTACAGCCCGTCTTCTTGCTTCCAGTTTTGACACTACAACCAAAAACAAAGTATTCGGAAAAATTCTCAACTAACATAATGTGCATGTTGATCGTTATTGAAAGTATATTGGAAATCAACATCAAACGAATTACATTGAGCATTAGATGTTCGAGTTTTTCTCCTGCTGATGCTCTCAGTTGATGAAGTTGAGCGAAGGGAGATGGCATCGGCATTAGGATTTGAGTTTGAAGCGTCGTCCATTGATTTGACAACTCGTTGAACCAAGTTATAAACTGATCCGATGGCTTCTTGATGAAGGATCACATCTAACGAAGAGATGTCAGCTCTAATGGACTGCTTGACTTTCCCCGCAAGTTGAGTTGGACAGTTTGGTAATATCTTGTTGAAAAATTCAGTGTAATTATATTAGTTTAATAATTAGTTAATTGCTAATACGAAGTAAATATTTAAATGCCATCAAACTGCAAACTTGTAGATTCTGATTACCGAAAACATATGCATTTTCAGCAAGTATTTGTCGCTGCCTTCTGACATAGGTGTTTTCAGAAGGTAGAGTGGTCCCTCCAGATTGGGGATGGTATTTTGTAAGGCACAGACAGTCAACCCACCAATCCCAATGTCAATTGCTGTACTAAAGGACTTGCTCTGGAGTTTTAACTGAAGGTGACTCATTTCAAAATCAATCAAAGGCACTTCTGAATCGCGATGTTTGCGAGTAAGACTAATTTTAACAGCTAAGACACAGATAACATGAAAATAAGTAGGAGTTCCAAAAACATTTCAAAAGAGTAAACATGAAACACTTTAAAAAAGAGTTACCATCAATGGAAAACTTCAGTAACATTTCAATGAATTCGACCACTTTCTTTTCTTTCTTTTCAAAAGCTCCATCCCCATAAGCAAGTTTAGACAAAGCGTATGACTCAGCGATAGTAGAATTTTCTGCAATCTATTTAACATATGTTAACATTTCGTAAATGGGTGCATATACATATCATCAATAAGGCTTGCATTAGTCAAGTAACACGTACTGTATGTAATCCACCAACAGGAGCAGTTTGTATCCTCTGCTTGAGGCAGTGGCAACGTAATCAACAGCTTTAACAATTCCAAAAGTCTAAATTCTGTAATATCAAAGTCCAGTAAGGGTAAATTTGCATGTAACTGAAGACGAGGAAATCTTGGATCATCAGACAGCATGGATTGCTCCAATGTTACGACAAAAGATTTTGAATAAATTAATGATTTCGGCAACGTCTTGTTAGGTGCAGGCGAAGTTTTTGTGAGGGCAGCAAAGTAGTCTTCATTTGGCAGCGCTATAAGAACCTATAAACCATACCGTCATACATAACAGGTAGACATTGCTTTTGCAATTGAATTTATTTAATGAACGTAAACAAACTTGCGTTTCAAACCTGGAAATCGGTAAGCTCAATTATGAAAGAATCGTAGGCTAATTTCATCATTGCATCCAGATACTGTGATTCTGACTCAAACCCTCTTTTGAAACTACTGATTTTTTCTTTATTCCAGTTCCTCTCCCTTGGTTTGCTTTTAACTCTTATTTCGCCCAAATCTGTAACCAAAACTGCTGTCTTCCTGCGAATGAGAAACATTTTTGTATTATGTTTAAATAGAACTAAAATTGTTGTTTTAGTTTTATTTAATAAATCGATTGTGTATTATTCCACTTACGGGTCCAATATTCCATTCTGTGGTATAAGAAAATAAGGAGCCAAAAGATAAATATCTACTTCGACTTCACCTCTGGTGTCTAGCATGTATTGAAGACCGGCAGTAGATTGTTCCTTCCATTCGTTTAAGGTAGAAGCAGCAGCTTCTTGCAGTCTAAAATAAAGGTAAGTATAATGCATTTAGTTTCAAGTTACTGACATTTACATTTGCAAGTAAAAATATACTTACTTGACTAATTTTGCGTCCTGTGGAACTGTGAAACAATTTATTAGCTTAGATATCGTTTTGCTGTGATAAACTATTTCTATCGGTTTTCCGCGGACTAATATTTTCTGGTCAACAGTGGAATTAAGTGGGTTGCTTTCGTATTCCACATTAAATAAGCTAGATCCGTCCTCAATTAACTTAGACGTTACGATGGGTGGAGAAGTAGTATTATGTGAGTGTTGATAACCAACAGCTGTCAGAGCGTCTAATGTTAAAATCACTTTCATTCCACTCTTCACTGGACGTGTTTTTACTCTATAAACCAAGTAAAAATAAAATTACACATGGCAGTTCAAGAAAAAATAACTTACTTGTACATCATACAAAGTTTCGCTCTAAACCTACTCGGCTTGGACGTTATGTATTCCTAGATCCAAAATTTTTTTGCCACTGTGATCCCTGTTTTTAAACTCCCTTATGGTGGTAGAAAGTTTGACCAATTTAAAACTCAGATAGTATTCTTCGTAAGTTTCTGGGTAGTCCAAAGGAAGAGCATTTTCCGTATAGTCAATTGCCGAATACAATTTCGATTTTTCATCAGTAGTCAGCGCTTCTTCTACTTTCCCAAGGATTTCATTCATTGTTAAATCAGCAGACGCCTGAGGTGTTGCAGATCCTGAAAGCCAAGTTCCCCACCCAGAAAACCATCCCCCACCAGCGGCTGCTTTTTGTTTTTCCGCATCTTTTCGTTTGCCCTCCTTTTCTATTCGCATTTCTACTTGCTTACGAACTAATGTAATGTTAAAAATGTCCAACACCTTCTCACATTGATTTAGCGTACTGATTACCTCTGGTTTAAGTTTTGCTTGAGTCAATTTTTGGTAATACACCTACACAGTAAATTTGTTGGTTCAAAAAATTATAAAAGAGTAAAATAGAATATGGTACATTGATCACCTTATTTGATATTTAGTTATATTATATATTACATAACTTACATTAGCATAAGTTTTACATAGATTACGGTGTCTTTTCATGTGATTCCAATCCCAGTTGTTACGTCTTCGTCTAATATCTTCTTCAACAATGCACTGATAGGCATATTTCCACCTAAAATGAAACACATTTGGCATGTTATTTGTTTTGGCAATCGGGAATACAACTAACTAGGGTTAATTTTTTTCAAAATAGTTGTAATATCTTACCATTCTTTATAATGGCCTTGATGTTCTTTAAACGGTGGGCGATATTTTCTATACAATTGAGCCCGAAACATAAAATCAATTCCTTCTGCTAGCTCAATTATGTCCAGAAACTGTAAATTTGTCATTCCTAAACCCAAACACCAACAATTATATACAAAAAAATAATTACAGAATTGCTTATCTTTGAATATGCGCGTAATACCTAAAGCTAGTTCTTCCATCACAACATCAATTCGAAATTTTGGCTTTGAAAATGGTTCGGTTCCTCTGTCTGGACTAGGAGTCAGAGTTAACTTTGCCGTAGAATTTATTGGGCCAAGAACTGAATTTAAATAACCGTCAGTTACAAACAACAAAATAGATTGTACATATTTTATTATAATCAATCAAGTTTAATTGCCAACCATGAGTGAGCTTTCCGTCTTCGGAAGTAACAAAGTTTCTCAAAATTGACAGCATTTCTGTTGGTTTACGAGTTCCGTCGTAGACAAGGTAGTCGTTGGAATTCCAATAAGCGGACAATCCTTCCAGTCTAGCCAGCTGTGAACATGTATTTATATATTGCTCTTAATTAATTCTAAACCAAAAGGAATTTGTACAGTATTATTGCTACATATAAATCACATTATGTTACTTTGTTAAAAGTCAGTGCATTGTCTGTTAGCACAGTAGGCAACCAATCACTGTTAGTCGTTTGAACTTCCAGGCTTCTAAGAGTAACTCCAAAACCAAACGGGCTGTACATCTTGGTTACATCGTCTTCATATCTTAAATGAATTGTTTCAATATTGATTTGAACATTCTTGATAATCTGAGTTATCAATTTTTCGGTAAAGGTATCGTCCGCCTGTGCTTTAGCTTCACCTATACCGGAACAAAGTTATTATCAAACTTCCTGTTTAAAACTCAATCAAATCTGTCTACTCCACGGAATGAAATAAAATAAACTTACCGAGTTTCTTTGCTTGTTCTTTTCTTCTAATTTCATCTATTCGTTCAATTTCTTTCTTTTTGGCATACTCTGCTGCCTTTTCCTCTGCTTTTGCATCATATTTAACAGAATAAGATGGAGACACCAACAACAAAAGATCATTTAATTTCAGTTCAACAGGTGCAGTGTACAGGCTTTGCCAAGGTATTTTCATCGTCAGCGAACCTTAAAGTAGAGATGCATCTTTTAGTTTTTCGTAATACCAATTGACCATTTCTAATATGAAATAATCTTTGCTTACCAAGTTTGCCAACTACGATTTTAAAAGGCACATCTATATCATCCAGTGCTGAATTTCGTAGAACAAGGTCACGCAGGACAACATCGCCTAAAACATGTAAAATACAGTGATATTCTGGCAGTTGATAGTACAGGAAACAGGTTTTGGTTCACATATTTTATAAATATGGAATTTAGATTAATGTAGGAGATTAAATTAGTTTACCTCCCCAAATTCCCAGTTTTAACTGAGATGTGTCCAAATTCTCAAAATAATCGCCTAAAAGACGATTCAATAAGTCGACTACGATACTTTCAAACACCATTTTGGTACCGTACAGCCGAAATGAACTCTAATGTCTACGATATATGACTTTTATAAATAAACCCGTAGCGACATCCCCAGAGGCACATATAACGGAGAATTCGTAGTTCTATACGAGCTAGATTTTGGTTTATCCTGGATCATTCTTCATTGTTATTAGTATTAGAAAAAAAGCTGCTCCGTGGAATCAGTCTACTACTTTGACAACATGTATTCCGATCTCACACTGACCACGAGCGTGAAAAAAACTGAAATGAAAAAATCACATCTACATTTAAAATTAATAAAACAAGATTTTAATTAAAGGTCTCATATGAATGAGTACTCTAATGTATACAATAGAAAAAGTTGTGTATTTACCTGGTGTGTAGTGTGTCGTGCAGGCAGTATGTTAGATAACGTCCAACAGGTTAATAGGATTTCTTAACAAACGATTACTGAAACAAACAGAAAACAAAAGGAAAATAAACTTTTGAGACATGCGTGATACAATGCTTTAATATTATAACATAGTGTTTATATTTTTAACTACACTCCTGACCATCTATTTCATCAATTTTAGTATTGGTAAACAAACGTTAGACTATTTACTTAGATCATAACATCGTAAAAGTCATAAAAGCTGTAATTTTGTCTCTACTGACTGTTAGACAACTAAACTTAAATATTACTTTTTTTTAACTAATTGTACTTGCGAGTACCTGCCCGTAGTAAAATGTCTCAACCGCTCAATTCTTATGAAACAAAATCATTCTTTGGTTTTAGTGGTCCAAGAAGTGTCCATTCATAATTTCACAAACTTGTAAAAATTTATCTGCTCAAAATTCCTTGGATTTTATTTTCACTTCTCATAAACCCTACAATTTGATTAGGTTGTTGTAGGTAATTGTATATAATTTTCCTCCCCCTCTTATTCTTGTCCTTCAGCTCCAACTTGAATGTCAATGACAAATGAGAACGAGGAAAGTAACCCATCAACTAACAATTACAATATTCAAGCATGTTCTTCAGTTGATCCAGCCAGACATTCACATACGACATGCTCATATATGTACGTAAACGAGTTTTGTCTTTAGTTAGTCATCATAATAACATTCATAATCTGTACAGTCAAATACAAAACATTTTTTAACATTGTTTGTAGCATTAACCATCTCCACACGTTGACAGTATCACATGCCACAATTCTATCCTTCTACCACTAATTATCAATTATCATTGTGATGATATCATGAAGTAGAAAGACATGTGTCATCAACACAACCCCCAAAAACAGACACGCTGGCCAATAAATACATTTTTTTAAATGTGTTATACGAAGATGCATATAATTTTTATAGTATAATTTTTCAAAACATACCATTTAGCATAAATGCGATGCTATTGCTTCCCGTGTCCGGTGGAAGTGGTTATTACATAGTAGTCAAATAGTTGCCGTTTTTGTAGCCAGGTAAGAGGATATGGTCAAAATGACTTTTATGCTGCGCCGGTAAGGTAATGGTAAACACAAAACACAAAGTGTAGTTTATTACGTATTTACAGACTTACATGAACAATACGGTGCAGGGGGAATGAATTAATTTAAATAATATAAACAATAAATTAATAATGAAACGAAGACATGCTGTTTTGTTTACTACACGATACCCTCCCCATTTACCAACTCAACAGAAATGAGAAGCTGTTACGTTATGGTGTAAGCACATAAAGAACACGTAGCATCACATGTTCCTGACTTCTTGTAGCTGGATGTCTCATTCGTACTCGTTGTATCACACCATATGACATCTTTTTTGGCAGATGTACAAACATACGGTATATAGCCAAAGCCATAGTCAAAGCGTTCTTCATTCACTCACACCCACTCCAACATCAACGGAGCACGTAAGCAAACCGTATTCCAAATTGCATTGCAAATTTCCAATAATAACGATGCTAGATACTAACTAACCAATGAATGTAGAATGTTATACAGTTACATTAAACCATGCACCCAACGTTCCACATTTCGATAACATACATAATAGCATGACGACACCATTATTAGACTAAAAAAATCAAATCAAAGCACAATACTAAATTTATCGATATTTCCATTGCATGCATGAAAGCAATGCAGCATCGCGTAATAAGTGGTCAAGTTGTTAAAAGTCAGTCATATTTTCAGTGGCACATATGTATTATATGTATAGAATTAAAATCGAGTATTGTAGTTTATTGTGTTGCAAACACGATGTACACGGCGGTCAGGCACATGTAAAAAAATGACTCTTGCAAGCGCCAATAATGCTAACTCATTTGTTGTAGTAATGTAATTGTTAGAAGCAATTCAATTATGATTTGGAGAAACGTATTCTAAAATGATGTGTTAGAGTACATTTTTCCTTTCAGGTTTCTCGGCGAGCCTCTGCCTCTGCTGCCACAACTGGATACGAACGAACGGTTGTCAGTAGCACATCACTGTTTAAAAACTTCCATCCAACGTGTTCTGCGAACATGATAGAGAAACCCAAAGATAGGGGAAATGTCTTGATGTTCTGTTCTATGAGATATACATTATATTGCAGGAAATGCGTAAAAAAGCTGTAAAACATCGCAACGCACTTGTGAGAGAGAAGTTTTCCAAGAAAAAAGTTCAGAAAAGATTTTCTCGGCTAAGAGATAACGTTCACATTGCCAGAAGCCAGTTTCAAATCATATTTTGATGTAATGTAAAGTTACATAAATGCATTTAAACACCAAAAGATGTTAGTACTGGCAAGCTGGCAGCGTCAATGCAACTGACCGCTTTGGATTTTGGTTGTCAGTTGTCACAAATCATCATGTATTGTATTGTAGTAAGCTTGTCCAAATTTTACTATTAATAATTGCAAATTGCAGTGCAACCTCGTGTATGGGACGGAATAAATGCTTGTCACGATAATAAATATTAACAGTAAAAATTAAACAGAAAATGAGCGTTCTACTTTGATTTGATTGAATGACTTCACTGACAATGCAACGGATATTATGATTCAGTACAAAAAAATATTGGAGTTATATTATAGTTGTAAATATTTAACAACTCAAGTTGGAGTGCAATATAATTTATTTTGAACTAAATAAAACAAATTGTATGGTACTTATATACCATGTAATTAGGTAATCAATGGAATTACATGCTAAAAGTATCCATTTATACAAAAACAATAGCTGTATACATAAAGTATTTCACCGGTACGGTCACACAATGGCAGCATTTAAAATATAATCATTAAACCAGCTATAGATTTGTCCAATAATAATACCTAAAAATAGAATATGCACATGGTGGAATGAACTTTTATGACGAGGTCCTCCAGTTCCATTACACTGATCTGTATCATTGCAATAACACCTGTCCTCGGTGCGCACCCCTTCAGCTCGAATACAGCTATTAAAACCTAAACCTATTTCCGGGACATATTTTGTGCAGCCTCTGATAACCCCGATAACTTCTATAAAGAAATATATCTTTGTTTAGCTTTGTAAAATGAATTAAATTGGATGATTGTGATAAAATTGTGTTTTGAGAGAACTGCACTTATACGCCGCGACCGTCGGTGACTATTTGTGATATGAAAACTCAATACATACCTTGATTTGATTCCAGCCATGAGGATCGTGCTGTTTTAAAGGAGGTAAATTTTGTACACACCTCGTCCTTAAAGCATTCTTCTATGAATACCGGTGAATCCAAGTTTACACACCCGGGGTGGTTTCTGGAGTAGCAGTACACGCAATTAAGGGCTGAAGTACCAAGCCCTCAATAAAACAATAAAAATCAAATGGTGCATTATTATGTATAGTGCAATTGTCTTTTGTTAGGGTATACCAAGAGTATATATATGATAACAAATGGTATGCACCACATTACCATTATTAATACACAAGTATTAATTACTATAAACAAACAAGATCAATACCCTTGTTCTCATGCTTCATATCACCTAATTAGCAATACTTGTAAATGGAGACTGTAAACTGTTAATCAGACAAGTTGTTTTGTTCCCTTAAAACTTCAAAGTTAATTTTCTACCTTCTGAATATGGATCTGACATACTGTTTAGGGTGGAAATCCCCCTTTTGAAATATTGCAGACCACATCCTTGATAACCACAACCAAAAACCGAAAAGAAATATTTACACTTAAGAGAGTCAGGTTCCCCATTATATGCAATGATCTTAATACACGTACTTAGGGAGAATTTTTTCAATGGACATACACAATGCATACGTGCACGTACACAAATTAATTTTATTAATTTCGCAAGTTACAAAAAATGCATAAAATAAATGTATACCTTGTGTTACCAGTAGGTAAAATCCAATAATGATGATTGAGACAAGCTTCTCCCAATTTAACATTTTAAAACGGTAATTTATTATAGTAAGTACTACTGACTGGTGACTTATATAAAACGCTATAGGTAATACGGTAAGCTAATCAACCGAGCTAACTGGGGAAGCGTATAATGTCACCACCTTAACATGCCACTGCAGTTATTTTATTTTATTCTATTTAAAATGTAGGTCTACTTTTATTGCACTAGAATACAGTGGCGTCAATGGTTTCTAGAATATATTTCGTTACTGGTTTGGAATTTGTCGCACAGGTTTCTGTCTACGAATTTCGCTAAATATAAGAACAGAACTTTTCTCGTTGAGAGGCTTGTTGGTTGGTATCGGTTGAAGCAAAAGTAATGAAAAGTTATTTCTCCTTTCGGTGATAATAAACGATTTTAAAGTGGTCCAGAAGAAGTATTAAAAATTACGATTGGTGTGCAAATTTAAAAACCTCATGTGTACCGAAAATATTATTGCCGGTGAACATTGAAGACAACCCCTTTTGAATGCAGTAAGAAACAAAATTGAATGTCATTTACCCGATCATTATTGTATACCTGCTTGGAAACTTTAATACTGTAGGAGGACGACATTGTGTATCGTTTACTAAGACTTAAAATTTCTTCAGCTACGCGAAAGAAAAGCATGCTACAAACGAAGCTGTTGAAATTTATAATAAATACAAGGGTGTATATTATTAAAGCATTATACTCATATGAGAGTCCTTCATCCTGCGGTATCACCTCACGGGTTATATATTTGAATGACAAATATTCGCTTATTTATACGTGTGTAGGATATAAGCGGTCCAGGTATTTTAAATAAAAACTTCGAGTTGACTTGAACTTCCTTGATTTAAATTCAGTATTTACAATATTGATATCAATGTCGGAGATATTTCTCAATATCATGCATAATAAGATCAGCAACTTTATGTAAAACGAGACATAATGAAGTTACTGATAATATATACGATATCAGTACGGACTGAAAAATAACGATTTCTTTGCTACTTGGCTTTATCAATATGTGCATGTGTTAAAAGTTTAATCTTTTAGTAAACGAGAACATGGGGTAAACTGAGACAAGACTAATAAATTTTCCGAAGCCCTTTGCATTTGGTGTTTCATCTCATTAAAACATCTAGGTTTTCTCATGCGCTGAACGCCGGTCTTCCCGTGATTACAAATTCCAGTCAGCTACGAAGAAATCAAAACTAAAATTATTAATAAAAAAAACTTTGATCTTATCAAATGTCCATGATGTAAGCTAAAGCTGTGTCCTATAATATTTGTAATTTGATTGGCAATTTTCTCATTTCTAAGTGCATATTCTACGTTTTCATTATGACAGTTTCATTTCGTCATAAGATTAATTAACTTACAATTTTACGACGTTAAGAATCAGCATAAAACGACCTATGGTATTATGGAATGCTTTTGGGGTTTCATAAGTTTGCGAAATACTCCATGCATGATTTTTACACTTGAAATGAATATGAACGGAGTAAAACTAAGAAGAGAAATGTATCCAGGAATACGTAGCATTTTCCAAAGAAATTCGCTTTAATATTATGGAAGCATAGGTATCAATTTATTCTGGCATTGAGTAAAGTACCAAACTAAACCATGCTGGGTAAATTTTCTTCAAGAATTCATACTACTATAGACCTATGCGGCATAACATGATAATATGATAACTAGCAACTTGATGATGGCGGTACAGGCAAACGATAAAAACAGAATTCAGCAGATGTAGGACAAAATTAGAATATCGAAATCTGCTGTGTCATGCATGTGGCAATACGGATTTCTAGCTTTAACTAAAATTCGTTGTACTATTGGTAAATAACAAACCAAAATCTGAAATTCCAAAATTCGATTTCACTGGTGTTGTTCAAACGATTGACAGCAATTGAAACCTACATTTAATATTAAACTGATTTCCATATTTGACAGCTTGTCTATCTAGCCGTATCTGAATTTCAGAGCATACCCCACTTCGAACCCAACTCTAGATTCACAGTATATATTTATTTCTGTACACAATATTACTATGTACTTACATGTCCAACTGTTGCAAAGTCCACGTTTTAGCCTTTTTACTAACACAACTGAAACTGAATATCTCTCCGTCCCGGCCATTTTCTTTCTCTTGGAAAAAAATTGCCTGGCTCTTGCTGTACAGATTATTATCCTATAGATTGCATTTATTAAAGAAGTTTACTCGGCTCTAATGGATGATAAAGTCAGCAACATTTTCATGATAACAAAATGTTAGCCCATTTGAAAGGTCTGTGTGCACGATTATCTGCAACGGTAGTGTTTGTTGTCGCGATACCATTTTCTTGTACTCTCGTTACTACTCCTACTGCAACAACAACAGAAAGTGAGCTCGAGAAAAACATTAGCTCAGACGTAGAGCTTTTCAGTTTACTTTTCTCTTGCCTTCATTTTATTTTATAGACTTTCTTGATAGTTGCATTTACTACTATGAAAAGTAGTTACGGTTGATATAGGTCTCAGAGATCTCAACTCAGAGATGAAACTTGTTTACTCCAAAGACATTTCATCTTCTCTGGATTCCACCCGTATGTACTTCGCTCGCAGAGTGCGTGTGTAAAATTTATAGCTGGTCACCGCTTCCTCCATTGTTCAATCTCCTGTTTTCTTAAATACTTCAACCATTCATGAGAGTAAAGGGGAAAGAGAAACAGAGAAAAGGCAAAAAGTGAGTATCTCTTCTAAAACTCGAAACCGTCTTCCTAAAAAAAGTATCATCAACCGTGTCTGGATCGTGCTTGGTTTAGTTAGGCACTTTAGGTACGCAGTATAATATGGAGCTATTTTATTTCGGACTGAAAGTCAAATATAACTAAAAACTTTGGCTACTAAACTCTTATGGGCATTTTGTCGACGGGAACTACAAAATATAATCGTCTTGGTCTCCTAAGTTGGTCTGCAAAGTCAAAGTTTTTCTTGTCTTTGTACGTGGGGATTGCTGTTTGTTACAGTACCACGCTACACCTAGGTAATAGTAGTAACAGTTTCTTAAAGAATACTACTCTCACGACTTCACTCAACCCCAACCCCTCTGATATTGCTACCTATTGTAACATGTATGTAATGTATACCTAATGTATGTGTTCTCTACTCATTCTCCGCATTTCAAATCCTTATCATTATTTTTCGAAATGGGTTTCCAATGAGTGCTTATTTCAGTATATAAGAGTATTTCCACCTTGCATCAATGCTATCAGAGGATAAAAGCTTAAAAACTATATGTATCCCGAGACGTTATTTCCCACATAACGGCATGTGATGAGACATTGAACTTTTGATATCGTACACACAATTGGAAAAGATAGCAAATGTAAATCATTTGTCTAAATGAATTATAGTAGACGTAGTAGGATTTGTTGTCTTCCATATACAATATCGTTTGAAAATTTGTTTCCCTTGATTTTGTTTTCATCCCTGCAGTGATTCAGTAAAAGTAGCTAAGATTTCCGTAATGATATGTCATGCAATATAATAGTGATCATGAAAATCCAGGTATATATGATATGTAAATACAAATTAAAGTTTTTATTGATGACTGAATATTGGAAGAAACTGGAGAGGACAATAGTAACTTAAACCGTTTGCAATATGAAATTACAATTTTATATTATCCATTTTCAGAATAGATAATTTCATTTACTTTTTCCTACAATCCAGTGTCTTTTAATTTTAAACAATGGCTTTAGCTTATATTCCAAGCATCCGATTTCTCAAATCTTGGCTCTGAATCAAATTATGCCATGTCTGTCATGCTAGTCATGCTCCTCCCTTGTAAGCACTCTACAGCGTGTAGTTTTCAGGTTGTTAAAATATTTATTACTCCCAGCCAATTTTTGTAATTTGGAATTCTTTGCAATACATGAATCGTACATTTACTTATTGTTAGAAAGGCGTTTCCCAATGGCAAAGTTTTATTACAGCAATTGCCCATTAGCATTTCTTGACACTAACTTCAAGGAGCAACAAGAGCAACAACTAACAACATACAACAAGGGCCTGGATGATTTTAGAATTGTGCATGCTGCAAACTGCACACCTATTCATTTAGTCTAGCTAATGAAATTGAGATATTGAGAATGCGCGTAGATTAGATATAATGAATTATCTACTAAATGCTTTATATATATATATATATATAGCTATTTCTCATTCATGTGCATATGTAAATGTTAAAATGACGTGATGCGATAATTTGCTTAAGAAATCTTCCTGTGGAAGTGGAAGATCTGCCAAGTTCTTGCGAGGATCAAACATCCCATTTGCGTCTTTATCATTTGATTTCAAGCACGTTGCTAATCCGTTTTGTTGTCCACGTATTTCTGTGGGCTCAATAGGCATCACGCTTCACAGTGTATTAATAGAGATCTCACTGAAATCCTTCACGAATGACTGCGTTCTAAACAAACAAATAATTCATACAGCGTGTTTCCTGAACTTTTGAGGGTTACGGACACATACATGTACCTGCGGTTTTAGGTAGCACAGTGTGGTTTGGGGATGCAAATTGACTGCCAAAACTTCAAATAGCGTTTGATTCCCTTCCAAGTTAGCTCTGCCGTGAGGAGGAAGACACTTATTCAGCTACTTACCACTTTAGCAACAACCAGCAACCAACAACGTGGATGCGTGGCATAGGTAGTGCTGCATGAATTAAAAGGCTAAGTATGTAGACAGGCTTACTTGCATTTGCATGCATTACATATTCATAGAAATGAAATAGTTTAGCATTTCTAATCATCTCACCTTACCATAAAAGCGTTCATTCTACAAAATTTGTTAAGACGAATTCACATGGCATTTTGGTAATTACTTTAAGACAACGAAGGTTTGTGATGGGTTGATGTTTCTCCGCAAAGGATTTATAACAACATATATCGTTTTATAATACAGAGTAGTTTTGTGCAACCCCGCTTTGCTGGAGTCTTACTTAAAAGTGTTAACAGTAGGACAATTTTTACATATTTACTTGTAGATTGGTTTTAATAATATCAAAGATTTTAAAGCGTGCATGTACTAAGTAAAAATGAAGCACTTTAAGGTGATCCTTTTTATTGCTTACGTGGCCACATCCCGTGCAATTCATGTGGATAAGTGTAAAGGTAAAATAAATTTAATGTATTCTGAGGTGACAGTTGCTAGTATAAGTCTGATTTAACATCACAGTTGGACATAAATGGAAAATGAGTGAGATTTCGATGAGTACATATCAGCAATTACCACGTTAAAGATCCTGATCATATAATGTGTTATTGATGCATTGTACCTTTTCAAATCTGACCAATCAAAAAATTAAAATTATGCCAAATACTTTGTGGTTTTATCCTTTTTAAATGAAAGAAACAACGTTGAAAGATACCATTCCGCAAAGATGTGACCACATACATGGCGCTTTACTTTATGAGACAATTTGCAAGCAATGGTGTTTTTTCCATCGCCACACTAGTTTTATTTTGTTAAATGGGTGAAATTACAATTTCAAATTATTCTCTCCAGAATTTTTTGGACCACGAGAGGGAACATATGGCACCTCTGAAATTGAAGATGTACGAGTAAACGATTGCGACGATCCCCCATGCCGATTGAAAAAGGGATCCGACACCACAATCGAATTCGATTTCAAAACAGGTTTACTTTGCCCCTGCACTTGTTTTGTAGCCATATTTTAGTAATGGTTTATTTTGCAATCTCCGTACAGTTTTAAATGAATTTTAATCTTTTTTCCTTGTTTTATTTTAGATAAACATTACGAAAAACTCTCAACAAGCGTGTATGGTGGTATTGGAATAATCCGAGTACCATTTCGAGGGGTAAATGCAGTCAACGCCTGCAAGAATATTTTTAGAAAGAGGGATGGCCATAAAGGCTGTCCTCTTGAAGCTAATGAAGTTTACACGTATTCAAATAGCTTCCCCATTCTGAAGAGCTACCCTGCGGTATGTTTTACTCTTTTAATATTCACCACAGTTTCGTTATCGAAAATCGCCACTAAAACTTAGTATTATATCCTTCACATATATAGTATACATGCATCTTCCATAACCCTATACACACAGCACAGCACAGCTATTACAGAGCTTCCTTCGTCAGAAGCTTTAGTAGGGTAGATTCAGGGTAAGATTAAATTTACGCATTTCACTGTTAGTTTGCTGTTTACATCCCGGTAACTTTCACTTCCTGATATCTTCTTAAAGATTATTTCCCTACTCATTCCGGAGTAATGCGACATTTCTACAACACGCACTGTGTGTTCCCTTGTAATCTTTTCTTAAGTGGAAGAGCAAGTGGTAGGTATCATTGAGAAGGTATCATGGGTGGTTGTCGTCAGACAAGAACACGACTGAAGTACAGGAAGGAAGCGATGTTTATTACTCGCATAAATAAATACTTACTACATCTTAAATAACACTTAAGTTGTTGCCACTTTAATGCGGCTACTTCTTCTACTCGAGCTAGAGTACGATTCGAGAATCTACCCTCTCAGATAAGTACACACGTACATATTATGTGAATAGTGAATGTGGGTGGGTAAACAAGAAGCGAAATAACGATCCAGAGAGAACGTTTAGAGAGAGGAAAACTATGGTGTTTGTATCAAGCGAATAAACGTGTGTGCTACCGTATTTTCAGTTCAAAACTCCCACTGTGTCTCTAGATTGTTACGATGTCGTATATATCCTTTTCGTATTTGCTGCTATTATTACGCTTGCCATGTTTACTTGTTCCGATTTTCCCCGCTATACACAGCCATGAGAGCTATCCTCCAGTCTAGATTGTTGCAAAGAAGCGAATTTCTGTATGCTTACCAGCCTGGTTAGGGTTATATCTGTCGCCTTTATTGGCATTTACGACGTGTATCGAAAAGAAGCAGCCAGCAGCCCTTTTTTAAAATTCGTTGTAACAGGCACAAAGCTATTATTTTTTAGAAAAGAAATGGCAACCTGCTACAAATAAAAACTATCATCATATCAATCCTTGTTCTCATTTACTTACATTAGTTGTTTTCCATTCTCGGGTTTCCTTACGTAAGAAAATAAATTTGTACAGAAACCTTAATAATAAACAATACTTTAAAGTGCCATCCCGCCGGCTGTGCGGTGAAGTGACGCTGGTCCAGCAGCATAGAAGGGAAGAAGGTGGGGAGGGAGCATAGGTAACATATTACGAGTCAGGATAAGAATGATACATGAAATAAAGACAGGAAAGTTCTCTCATCCAGTTTCTTAGCTTTACTTTCATTTTCATTAAATATTGAAGAACTGTATTCCACTTCCTTTGTACAAACTCGACAAATATATACTCTCTTACACTCACAAATAAAAACCTGTGCGCCTAGATAGGATAACGCGGTGGTAATAAAACGCACACAAACACAGCGTGCAACAAGATTATTATCGCAGTAGCCATGCTGCTTTCCCTGTTCCCAGTGCTTACAACGTTTCATAAGTTACGTGTGTGTATTACTCTATTCTCCCTCGTTCCATCTCAAGGAGATGTTTTTTTAAATTCGTTCGGAGGTGTGTATAACCGTGCGAAAGCTTCTCCGCTTGAGTGTATAGTGTTCTTAAATACTGCACGGCTCGTGGAAGAAATGCATTCTTTGAATTTTGAAACGGGACATAAACTTTAAAAAGAAAGTTTTGGTTCTTGTTCGAATAATTACATATTTTCTTCTCATACGTTTAGGATGACAGTTAAAGCAAGGAAGAAAGTTGTAAGAGAAATGTAAAATGGTTACTAAAAGGAGTACAACTTTTTTTATTCATATGTACGACATTAAATCGAGTCATAAACACAGAGGTATGCTTTTTTTCCGTAGGGCCGTGCCATAACAAAAAGTACAGGAATAGGGATTTTATTCAAAATGCTGGTCAATATTTACAATCAATTTTACTTACAGTCATACATGTGCACCAGTGTCTTGCACACAGCACAGCAAGCCACACACAAATTGTTAAATGTGTGCGACAACACACCACGCAGCACATATAATTGCCCAGGACACACACAGCACACAACAACACATTTCAGAGTATAGGACAACACGACACAACAACAACAAGTATGGCCGTGTTTCCTCTACAACACAACAAGTGACAACAACAACCAATTGACA
>JAHZNE010003952.1:0-36385 GCA_027744055.1 Callyntrura sp. NNG-2020
GAGTAAAAATTTATATTTGTAGATCAAATACCGTTATAAATGCTCCTGAATTACGCCACCACCGAAATGCCCCTTTATATACATTAGTTTCGCCAAACGAAGTTGGCTGGCTCCTAGTGTACATTCTATTGTAAGTGAGTGGACGTACTAAAAGGCAATTAATATTTGGCCCGTAGACAAAATGGACGTAACATATTTTTTACATAATACAAAAAGTACATATTTGAATGTAAGGATAGACATACGTGATTACTCAAAGGAAAATTCATAATAATAATCGTCATCATTTCAAATATACCTAGACAATCATGCCATTCATGGCACGAGATGACAACTCAGGGCGGTGGTAATACATAATTTTATGTAACGTTGTGTCTTCATTAGGTAGTAGCACGGAATTAGTCCATTGCCAGTCGGATGTTCTTAATTAAAATGGTGTAGCAGTCGACTGTATTTGCACATGGCATCGAACGATACAATAAGTTAATTAATTTAGAACTTCATAGTGTTAAT
Organism: Callyntrura sp. NNG-2020; assembly: GCA_027744055.1. Classification (NCBI taxonomy): domain Eukaryota; kingdom Metazoa; phylum Arthropoda; class Collembola; order Entomobryomorpha; family Paronellidae; genus Callyntrura; species Callyntrura sp. NNG-2020. The sequence continues at coordinate 514 of JAHZNE010003952.1, forward strand.
GAATCAAACCAGTGTTAAGTCACCTACTAATAATCTAATAGTAAAATTCTTATTCAACATGACATCGGGTCAGTAGTTTCGCTTTTCATCTTCTCTGTTCAACAGCCCCAGTTCAGTCATCCATTTAATTTGAGTTTACCACATGTATTTAAGCTTTCACTTAACTACACTACACACTCAAGGATGATTATGACACTTCAAAGTAAATATATATTCCGTCTGCGTAAGAAATTAAAACTAAGGCACTACCTAAACGCTGTCACACCATAGGAATAATCGGATCATGCACACATGAATGATATTTATATTGTACATTTTACGTAACCCTTTTGACTAATCAAGAGATTTTGTCGCATTTTCCTAAATCAACTCCAGCACAGCAGCAGCACGTTACATGCGTCTTATAAGCACGTACTCATTTCTGGCTTATCAACAAAGTTCCATTCCTACTGACGAAATCAAGAGCGAAATATAAACACCGCAAAATTCAAACCGTGTTACAAAATCAGCACCAACATTATCAAAAGGGAAAAGTAAAGAGGATCATGACAGACTGTACGAGAAAGTAGAAAGTAGGGTGTACTGTCGAATGTACGAAACGGGAAAACTTTCGAGCATCCGAGAGTAAATACCACTGTTGTGGCTTTAACATACGTTGATCATAACTATAACACTAATCAGTATCCTTTGTGAAAGCAGTGGCGGAATATGCAAATATTATCATCACCACAATTTTAACTGTCTAAATAAACCCTCACCACTGCGCTCCTGCTATCCTATCTCTTCGACACAGCACAGCGCGCTATGCAGCAGCACGTTACCCAACCAACCACTATATTTTTCATTCAAATGAATAGCAATAGTAATAATATATACTAATATTGGCTAAGTTGGTTCTCGGTTCTCAGAGGAGAAGATGAGAAGGAAACTACGACGATGAGAAACTTTGATACTTTTGCAAATTATAAACTAAACTTTAGCTCGTTTTAGTATGTGATGTACAAAAGTGCTACTTTAACTAACGCCGGCGGATGAGAAAGAAAAGTTTTAACAAGCACGAATTCTAAATTATTAAGGCGGAATGGGCTGTACATTTAATGTGTCTGCATGTGTTGCATTAAAGCCTTGTGCAGTCGTTGTCGTTGTACACACTTGTAAAAAGAAAAATCAAGACATCATTCAGCAAATGACGGTCAAAATGAGAAAAGTCTTAAGCAGTGAGCGAATGAAACATTTTCCACTCTCCAACTCTCCGTGTAGCGTAGCGTAGTAGTATTGAAAAAAGTGCCTCTGCCTGCCTACCTCTTTCATGAATTTCCCTTCCTTCCGCTCCATCTCTAGGTCGTCGCGCCGTCGTTCACAGCATTTTATTAGTGCAGTGCACCGGCTTTTAGTAAATATTAACTACACCAACACCTCCATCACCCAAAACACGTCTCACTCACTATTACGCTCGTACGTGATTTCGTTCAGTATTTTTTTTTTCACATCGTCTTATATTGCAATGTATACTACACGATTTTCTGTATTTGTATTTTATGTTTTCTCTACATACGTTGGCGATTATTTCGGTTTTATTCAGCCTCCTCATTCTGAGAATGTAGAGAGTAGAGAGAGACACAATTTCGAACCGCGATCATAATATTTTACACTACATCTATATCAAACATTTTAAAAATATTTCATTCAATTTTTACCAGCTTTATACCTAACCTTGAGATGCAGCATTACGGTGTTTGAACCTACCCAACATTTCTTTTGATTGTATCAAGGTGGTTAATGCGATACTTCAAAATAACAATTTATGTTTGAAATTTACCACTACTTTTTGGATGATATCAACATTTGTGCATTTCATATATAATTGTAATTGCAAGTATATTATTTATATAAGACCTAAAAATTTCTAAATTTGGGAAATAAAACATTAAGGCAATAATGGTAAATGAAGATATATTATGTAACGGTTCAGTACCAACTCTGTCGCTTAAAGATGAGTTAAATGAGTACATTTGAAAAACTTGTGCAACTAATGCTGTAAAACAATTATTTCGTCAAAGGAATATTGCAGTGTTACCCGTTCTCAAAGTTGCATGCTCAATCCTACTATCAACAATATAGTAGTTTCATATTATCATTAATAAAATTAAACATGTACACTCGTATCATAATGCCACATCTGTATTCTTTCTACACGTATTGTAGCAATAGCTCCGTAATAGCATATTGCACCGACATTTAAAACCAAGGGCATTTGATAATCCGCTCATCCAACTTTACGACAGCGCATTCACCCTAAGAATCAAATCAACAATAAATGCACGTAAATACCTGCATGCACTACAGAAACTTTTAAATATTTTCTGTGAGAGCGTTGTCTTCATTAATATTGTCTAACAATACGAAATACATTCTTATTATTATTGCTTGCATTCACCCATCATTTTAAATCCTCTTTTACGACTGTGACCATCCTTTCTTTTGTACGTGGGGTTGTAAAGACAACACTCAAACGGAAAATAAGAAGTTTTCCATAATTATTATTTGTAACATTGTGCAAAAATAAAATAAATGACTGACATAGAAAAAAATGGATCTTTTATGCCGCTGCCTGTTTGAGAAAGAGAATTAGCGTAATTCGCTTTACTTTACATTAGAGTAAATATAGTAAACTGTATATTCTTTATCTAAGCGGCATACGTGAGGTTTATAAGTAAACAGCTAACATAAACGCTACGAACAATTAAAAACAAAAAAATTACTTATTATAACTTTAATGGGTGTAGTGATGTCTGCCATAAAATCTGGCTCTAAATTTCGTGCATTTTTCCATTTGATGTGTAACACGTTTTCAACGGCAGTATTTATTATTCTAACCTTTGCAAATCCGCGTATGTTTACATCTCAAAAAGGAAACAAAATTAGGTTCCTATCAATTAAAACCTTTCATCTCATTCGCCTGTAGTGCAAAAGCAAGTGCAACATATTTTCAAAAGACATCCAAAGGAAAAATCAAGTTATCAGTCTCCAGAAACGTAGTCTCCAATGGTGTAGTTCACACGTACACCAATCTTGTAAATGCTCATTAAGTTCACGGTACTTATTGTATTTTTCTCGATGGCAGTTAAACATAAAAGGGAATATGGACTTTCCATGAATAATAAATGGACAGCTATTTAATGCATTTCATGAATAATATATTTTCATAATACCGTTAACTGTACGTCCGTGTGTGATAATAAAATGATAAAAAGTTGTCGATAATTTGTCCCATTTTATGGCACTTCATATGGAAGATCATGATCGGTTGCTAATAAAAATTGGAATAATGCACTAATGCATTTTGTCTAAGAAAATATACAATTATTCACTGCATTCATTTCAGTTATGGGTGGGCACACCATGCGCATTTTGATTGTATTTTACGTTTATCCATTGACCTGTCTTTATTCCTTGTTTGCATTTACTACGACGACTACGACACATCTTTCTCAATGATACTACATTACAACGAACTCAAGTTAAGATATATACGTAACATATTTTGCAGTAATATTAAGCGGTAGTTAGAAGTATAAGTTATAACTTATAAGCCATCCACGTATGTGAAGTGTAATGCATTTTTACATGCAATAAATTACATGTTTCGTTAAGTTGCTAATTCTATTTTTTATAGGGGAGAATGCAAACTTAGAAGAGCATGCAGGAGACAGAGAGAAAGATAGGAGATTCCACATATCTTGACAGGAGGATATATATACTTACATTTTTATGAACTTGTTACATAAATATACACATATGGATACGTCTCAAACACATCTTCGTCTTATCCGAATGTCTGGTGCCCGCGATGATTCGTAGCCTGTTTGCTTTGCTGCGCAGAGAGAATCTAGTCTCGCTTTTTTTACTAAAAGATTTCATGCTTGCATTTTTTAAGATAATAAAAATTAATAAACCTCTCTTCTTTTTTCCGATTTGATAGACCAGACATATTTGTGTGTGTGTGTGCACGTATGTTGCGTGTATATATACAATGTATACTACACTTTTTGGATAAGAATAATAATGCACCTACATGATGAGTTACATGCATATTTAATATTTTATTTATGTATATAGAATATCTTCGTACACCGCATTAAATGAAAGTAGAAATATTCCTTATCTCTCATCTAAACTGCACTGTATTTTATTAACTACAACAAAATCCTATTTACATGCATATAAATGCATAGTTATATCCTGACGGCGACGATGATCATGTTACGGATATAGGTATTTAGGTATCTACTAGAAGCACACCCGTTTGCAGGAGCCGGTTAAATTTTTACTGTAATTTAAATTGTAATTATACAAATCCACTGTGAAGGGGTCAGGGGACATAGGCGCTTGGAGGAATGTACGTCAAACTCAAAACCTTAATTTGCAAACTGTATTTATTTAGTTTGATGTAATGCAAATTAATTTCAGTCGCCATTCTAATGTGTTGTGCTTTATTCGAGGGCTTACAGATTTCAACACGTCACTACTTGAAATCCTAGCATTATTTATACAGTATACATATGCATATACTGCGGAGGTCCTAAGGTTATTGCAAATTCAATATAAAAAGTAATGAGAGTGATGGTGATGAACCTACCTGCTGGGTTAGCACTGGAAGAAAGTACAAGATATGCTGAATTATATAGTTAGATTATATTATGGAAGATTATTCACTATGCACATACATTTTCATCCCTAGATTAAAACGAAAAATATTCTTGTTGTACTTGATTTTTTTGCAGCCAACATTTTTATGTTTGAACTACATACCAACCAGTCTGCGCACAGCACAACATGCACTGTCCACCAGATTACATTATATATTCACATTCGCGCACCAACATAGACACACACTCAGGTTATAAATCCGTTTAAAAATTCTCCTGGTATGGTGTTTCGTTTATCCAGTCATGTCAAGCCTGACGCTTCACTTTGCAGCAATGTTGAAAGTGTGATATTTAAAATGTATACATTTCTTCTCCTTAATTCATACACACACACATACACAGAGATTTACAGACACTTACTGACTTTTCAAAATAGACATTCCCAACTTGCGTACAAGCACATAAATGTTTTTACATTTTTATAATCTCACAGCCTTATATATAATTTGTCAGACGGAATAGCAACATTTACTGCGCCGGAGGAGACAGGAAAAGTGATTTCACACGTCAATTTTTTTTTATTTCAAAGCCAAACTAATCATCTTCACTTTTTCACTTGGAAAAGTAATGAATTTATCTTTAAACGGCAAATATACGGCGGATAGGTATACTAATACAAAAATAGTTTAAGATTTTCATGTTATTTAACTAACAAAGACAAAAGACGACCAGACAAGATAGTTTAAACAGGAAAAATATGAAATGAACGTAAAAATAAAAAGAGGAAAGAGAGAAAGAGAGAGATAGAGAGAGAAACAAAAAATAAAAGAACGGCTATGCTTGATGTTTTATCATGATGAGCTACCGGAATAGTTCCCACTGTGTTAGCATGAAAATTTTTTTCTGGCAAATGAAAATCAAATCTACTCACAACATCCACACACAAAAATGCACTTTTGGTTCTCCATACACAGTCACGTTAGCAGATCATCCATTGCTTTTCTTCCAACGAACAAGTTTCATTAAAGAAGTATACGTTCTTTTTACGCAAGGATGTAGTAGACTGGTGGTAAATACAATTAACTGTAGTTTAAATATGCATCTCTCAAACAACATTACAAAATCGTAGAATTGATAACATTAAAAATACTATCTGCATCATTTAGGTATATTACAAAACTACAGCTACTGGTGTAATAGGCTCTATTGAGCCAGGAACACTTTTACAATTGCTACACACCAGATACACAAGTGACTTTTCTTGTAACAATCATCGTCATCATTACCAACTGCAACATGACAGTGGGGAGAAAGAGAAGAAGGATTATTAAAGAACGTGAAACAGAAAAAAAGAGTTATCTACGTACAAACTCAAGCTTTAACTTTAACCAATCAGCACACATGCTCTTTTACTCGCTCGTTCTCTCCAACTACACATATATTAACAATTTTCCCCGACGTTATTGGAGTACGAAAGTGTGTATCAAACGCGAAAAAAATGTTCAAGTGGCAGTAGTAGGCATCAATTCAAATATACCATGCAAAAAACCTTCTTTTGAGTATACTATATGCTACTATATGCTTCTTATTTGTTTTTTCACAAAAATACTTTGTTGTTCACGGCGATATATGATACTGATGCAATGATGATGTTGTCGGTGATACTGAATATAAGTTACACAGTGAATAAAAAAGTCATGTCTTACTTGTTTGTAGGATAAAGTATAAAGATGTAAATATTCATTCAAAAAGTAACCCCCATCTCAATCCTTATAGATCTACAGACTGGTTGACACGGTGGTAGGTTTGGTAGTAGTAGTAGTAGTAATAGTAGTAGTGGGATAGCTGCTGTACCTTTAAAAACAAAAAAATTAGAAGATACAAGTCAATGGAGAAAATTTTGCAATGTAGTGTAGCGAAAGAGTAAACAAGATGAAGCAATGTAAAGATGATGATGATGATGATGGTGATGATGATGGTAGCAAACGTAGTAGTACTTTCTATCACATTACGCTGCTGTTCAGTGAATGGCATTTCTATTGCTAACAAAGTGATGCCGATGCTGTTGTTGTTGATGACTGAACCGTCGCAACGGACAAGACGGAAAATGCATATTTTCTCATTAGACCTGTGTTGTTGTTTGGTGCTTCATATTATCATTATCATTGTACGACCACACGACATGTATATATAATACTACACACACAGACGATACAAAAATATGCGAATGGTGCCACGACGAAAATGTTGTTTCATATTACACCTTTACTTGTACTCATCTCCTAGAAGAGTTTATCAATTTTTCTCCTACTTTATCATTAAATTCGTGTTTGTTTTTTAGCTTTAACGATCGAAGACTACGTGTATTTCTCCTTCAAGTAAATACAGTAGCACAAACTTTATACATGTCATTAGCATTTATTCACTGAGAAAATGATGTTGCATTTACTATTTTAGCATGTAGCTTGAGAATGGGGCTACAACAACCATTTGGCTTTATCAACCAACATTATGCACATTTGTAAACATCAGGACACACGTCTCCATTTTTACTCTCTCCCAAAGTCAGAATAACACATTGATTGATACGGTTTCCACTGCAGAATCTTATTTCAAAAAGTCAGCAAGAGTGAAGATGATAATAACTGCAATGTGATGTAACGTGTATGTCTCACACAACAGCTGGTAATGAGTATCATCGACAAATAATAATAAAATAATAATAATAATAATAGAATGGGCACGCTACACAAGATAGATTCCTTAGGTAAGCTAGCCGAAAATCACAATGTGTATCCACAGATGCCTTTCAGTGTATCAAATGCAACAACTCAGCATCATTTTCTACTACTGTGCTGCTGTAATAATATTTTTATTACATCTTGTTTTCATTTCTCCATTGATGCATCTTTCTCTCTTTCCATACAAACTCACACACAAATCTCTCTAGTTTCATGTCTCTTTTTGCCAATGTATTTTCATAGTTTTGTCGTATCTTCATTACAGCCCGAGCTCTAGAACTAGTAGATGCTATAAAGACGCCAAAAATCCCTCTTACTCTTACTTTTTATGTTTTATCAGATAAAATTTTGCAACCAATTACAACAGCATTGCATATACTAGATGCGGTTTTATGCGATTTCATAGTAGTCGTAGTGGTGGTGGTAGTGGCGGGGATATTGGTAGGTACAGTTTATACTCACTGATGATGATGATGATGATCAAGTTAAGATGATACTGTAAAAGTAAGATGTGACGTGTATACAAAAATATGTACAAGCACTTACACTAGTGCTACATTCACACTTACACTTGGAGAAGCCATCATGATCACCACCGCCATCATTATAATAGCGTCATGTGCCCATCATCATACTCTTACCCCCATCAATATACAACTCCAACACGGTTGTATGCATATAATGGCGCATATTGTTGAACAAAACATTATCATAATATGATCGCTATTTTCTCCTTGTTTCTCCACTTTTTCTACAAGATAACAACATGATTTTTATATTGATGCGCGTAAGTAGGTATAGTCGTGTCTTTGCAAGCGCCAGTGAGACTTGCATACAATAATAGGCAGAAATGAACATGTACGTACATTCACATTTTTCTACAATTTATGTGTACGTGATGGTGTGCTTGAATGTGCATTAAAGAATGCCAATGCATATACAGTCTATCACAGGTCGCGTCCTCCGCATCGCACTAAAATTGTTTCCCCACGTTGTTATGTTTAATACATTTATTGTCGTAGTAGTAATGGTAGTAGTAAAAAACGAAGAGAGTAGCAAAACACCATACACCATGTGAGAAGGAAGACATACACACTTACACACGCCGTGAGACCTAGAGAGCGAGAGAGAGAGAGAGGGGAGCGAGAGAGAGGAAGAGTCTGACTCGGCGGTGGGGGTACACTTGTGGTGACAATAATGATAATGATAGTATTGCAGCTGTAATTAGAATATTATTATTGCTTGTTACAACAACTAATAAAACTAACATTGCTGACTGGTGCATGTATGTCAGCGTCTGCGACTGCTGCCGTAATGTGCTGCTTAAGAATTCCGGTGTTTATTGTGTCGCGAACCACATAATGACCAACCAGAGATGCATACTACGTATTATACACTCATTTTAATACTGCCTTATTCATAAAACACTCTAAATATATACCACAGTAATCGTCAATGTAATTTTGTTTTGCTATTACCGAAAACCAAGTGCATGATGAATACAATGATGATGATGATGACGACGATGATTATGGTGATAGTTGGTGGTGTGGAGTGGAGATATTGTATTGAAGCGCATAATACGCAATGACATTAAAGGTCATGTCGAGACGATGAACGGGTAAACGGCACTTTTATAATAATGTTATTGAGCTTGTACCAATTCAGAGAGACAAAAGAGGAAACTACTTTGTTGGGCAGGGGATGTAAAAGATTAGTGCTGTACGCTGTACGCTGTTCGTAGTCAAATTCTTGTCTCACCGACACACCACCACCATGAGTGGAAGCTTATATACACACTCAATATACTATGGCTATAACAATGTAGGTGTAGTTACTTGTATTTGCACAAAGCTTACTTTTTGGGTTTAACCGTTCCTTGCACTGCTTTACTGCACTGCACTACTACTACTGCTGCTGCTGCTGCTGCCACAGCCAAGTCTAGCCGTAACGTCTGCTGATACATTTTTGTGGTTTTGATTTTGCCTGCTTTGCGGTAATGAAATGGAATTAAAATGGAAAAATATTGGTTCGCAAAATTTTAATGAGTCTGTCGTAAAATGACTATGACTAACAATAAGCCATGGTATGGAATGCAGGGTCTCTGGCTGCCGAGACATTACAGTTTATGTGTGTACCGCACAAGCGGTAATCTCCAACAGACAATAAATGCATTTTTCTTTGTGTAGGTCTTCTAATATATAATAGGGTAGATACAAAAGTCTATGCATGCATGCATGCATGCGTACGTACATATATACATACATACATACAAAATGCTCCCCAGTGACAAGATGATAATAATGTGACCGTGCATCATAAAAGGAGTTTTTATTGAGATTTCTCGCAACAGCGATAAAGTCATGTTTCAACGACTTTCATTAGCCATTATCAATCCAGCTATAGGAAGAGACCCGAAGTAATGGCGGCTTTCCCCTTGATATTCTGCTAATATGTGCTGCATATATGTGCTTCTACAGTATCACAGAAGAAGAAACAGTGAAAGCACACACTTGCAGTGCACAATTTTCACTTTACCTCATAGTACTGCATGCCCTCGAACAAGTATATAGCAGAGCTTAGCATGGGTAGAGAGGAAGAGCTTCTAGGAATTCATTTTCAGCCATTTTACTCCACCACTACATCATTATTACTACTATTATTATTATTACTGATGTCAATTTGCTTAGGTTGGCAGGCTTTCCTTTCTCGGAGAGAAAACGTAATTGCTCAAAAAGGTAATCATAATTGCCCCACTCTCCCGACTCATAGAGCAAGTCTTTTCATGAGCTCATTCACACAGGAACTCATTATTTCTTTTACAATAAAAGACTACCACCGTCACCGAAATGAATTCCGAATACTACCACTATATTTTGTCACGAGCATGCAAACAGTAGCATAAAAGGGTCCTTTCCCCTCGTTCGTTATAAAATTATCGGTAGTATAAAAGTCGTGGTGGTGGCGGTGGTAGTACGAGTTCTAAGAGCATCCGCAGCAATTTCGAATCATTATTGCTGCACACGCTGCAAAAATTCCTGCTGCAAACTTTCAATATCATCTATAAATTTTACTCCTTTCATGTCCAACGCCCCCGATTTTCTTCTTTGGAAGGTACCTACCTATACATCGTTAATAATAGACCGCTCTACCACACACCCTTTCTCTGCATCCCAGCGTGCACTAACTGATGCTGCTTCGATATAACAAACATTCATTTTTAACTTGATTTCTCTCCCCTCCTAGGAATGCCTAAAATACACGCTGTAACCACCATTGTTATCCTATGCGTTGACTCCCTGTTCCTATTAACTCACTTATTTACTCTATGATTAGTACTATCATCATAACTGCAGTAAAGTCGTTACAGCTAAGATGCAAAGAGAGAAGGCTTTCACCATAACCACCCCGAACAAATCAAATATTTTCACCATCGTCGGTTTCCATGTACCCAAGTAAGAAAAACCGTGTCTGTGGTGAAGGTCCATATCATGCTTCACTTGCCACAGTTGATGAGTGCAAGTCAGGTGATCCAAGAAAGCAGGAAACAAGCCCATCATAAATTGTAAATGTTTGTTTCTTCTATCGGAAATCAAAAGAGGACGAAAGAGCGAGATGATTATTGCATTTTTCATTCAATCAGTTACGCTGCTACTCTCTTCCCCTTCTACTTTCTCTCTTGCTGACGCGGTTCAGCTAAAATGGCGATATATTTTATATTAGATATGCTTGCTCTTAGTTCGTTTTCCCCCACTTCATCTTATGCTGTGTCCGTGAAATTGATGTCCATTGAATCTTCTAGATTTCAAAATGCAGCCGTACCATAATCACAGTAATTTGGGTAATTAGTGCGCACCATCAGTTCCACGTTTTCTGTAGTGGGAGGTTAATCTAAAAATTGGGTACACATTTGCGTTGCTTGAACTAAATGGGTTCAAAGTTAGTGCAGTTGGATAGAACTATAAAGGTTAGGCTTGATCTTGTGCCCAATAACGACAACAATAACGCAAGTAAAGTTACAAAGAAAATAATTGTAGCGGAACTGTTAGCACAAGTGTGGTTCACTGTTGCCACAACTATTGAGTTGATGAGTGTACCAATTTCCATTCATAAAACAATTATTACTATTGAATGTCAACGTACTCATGTGAGTGAGATAAGTGCAGTGGCATACGGCATTTAAGTAATGTAACTTGTATTTTACGGTGCATTGTCTTTTCTTAATGCACTAGTTACTATTTAATTGGAAAATAATTGTAAACCTGCTATCAAATCCTACCTCCGAGTTTCATGTATAGGAGACTGCTGACTATGCACACATATATTGAATAAACTTCTTGAATAAAATCGCCTGCCGGAGAAGAAAGACCGAAGAGAAAAGATGCAAACAAATAAGTATACTTTTGCTAGAGAAAAAATACGTAATTCTTCGGTCGTGCTCCTTTTCGTTTTCCTTTTATATTATTTTTACTTAACCATAAGCCACCAACCGTGCTTCTTTTCCCTGCTGATGGTTGTGCACTTGTGACGTTTATTACTAGTTTTTTTTATCACAAGCGAGCAGAAAGTACTAAATGGGAAAAATGCAAATGGCATAATAGGTTTACTCGGAGAGAGTACCTTTTAATGGATAGCGATTATATATTTTGCAACAACAGAAAGAAACGGGGTTACACCCCGACCAGACAAAGCACCACTACCACCACTTCGGTACTTTAAAAGCACAAAAGCGCAGGAAAAAAAGAAGACAGAGGCCGAAAAATGTTAAACATTCTTCAATTTTTTTCTATGCCAGGATTTGTTTCTATTCTGTAAGTTTGAGATGGTTGACTGATGTCATTGGACTATAATAGGACATTTAATCAGAACGCCATTACTGCACCTATCTACATTAGATGTATTCTTCATTTTCCTGCCTGCTGTAATGGCATCCTCGTTGTTGTAGTTCCTTCGGAACAAAGACAATCTAGGTAAATAAGTATGTATGCGAGGGAACCTATATTTAGAAAAGCAGTCCTGGAAAAGGATTTTTTTACATCTCTTCGACGAATAAAAGAGCATGTTCCATAACAATACCACCATCATCATCACAAGTTACTGTTATCATTTCCAACTGCACGCTGTTTGCCTCTTTCGTTTGTTCTCAGAATAAAAAAGGATGAAAAAACATTTCATTCTTTTGAGTACATAATCATATGCAAATACTCTCCGAGCAAGAAAGGAAGAATAAAGATGACAAAAGACAGAATCAGAAAGACTGAACAGACACTAGAATACACATCACTGTAAATTCAGCGAGTCTCCTTTAGGAAACCCACTTACTTTTATGTATAACACCCGTCGTTACGATAAGCTATATATAACTATAAGTGAAAATAGGACCTTTGTATTACACTTAATTTGTTTGCATACACCAGTATTCATGCTAAACAGCTATAGTGTCTTCCTTCACACATCTCTGATTTCATATTTTGAAAATCGCAGTCAGATTTCAATTGAGGTGTAGCCAAAACTACATAGCTCTGTTCAGTTGACGATGCCTGCAAGGTATACACCAGTAAGGGTATAAAGGAGAGTTAAAAATAAAAAAAGAAAATATTTTGCTTTCTGGAAGATGAAAGATGAAGGAATGCGTGTTCACTCTCACATGTTGTCAATGACATGTTTAATCTTATCATTTCTCAAGAATCTGGCTATAATCTTAAGTAAACGGTTCTTGGAACTGCTACGGACCACAAGGAAAATTTACCCAAGCTCGTGTATTGAGAATTTAGGGGGAGAACTTAGGAAAGTCCCACTACCTAAGGTAACAAGATATTTGTTCAGCGTTTGACATCTCTTTTCTTATCATCCCTTTCCTCATCCTGTACATTCCCCTTCTCAAAAACAGACCTGTAGGATTATTTATTTTTTATGCATTATTTTACTATATTGTCCTGACGTACTGAAGAAACGAAATATATTTTATTGTTGCACAGGAAAAGCAAGTATGAAAGGATAAAATGACTAAAGATACAAACACAATCAATCGCCTCATGACACACCGAGACATGACTTGTCTTTATTGCAATTTCAAATATTATGCATGCATTATGCATTTTTTTTCGTTCTCCTTCGCCGTCTTTTCTCATCATAATTATTATCATAGTCGTCACATCACCAACATTTTAAGTCAAGCATCTCATTACTAGTTCTGCCAAAAAGTTTGATGCTTCCTTGAAACACAAAATGGAATATATGTAATGTGCTCGGCTACTTTTCTCTTTAAAAAATAAACGGCACAGCAGTCACTTGCCACTCTACTCGCTTGCTTGCTGGATGAAAAAAATGTGCATCGTCGTACGTGTAGGAACAGATTGCAGCATTTTCTGTTTGTCTGCTTCTTTCTCTAATCTTTTATCTCTCTGTCGTTTCTTGTGAGTCGTGTGAAAACCCTGTATTGACAGCGAGTGAATGAAGGTTTTACAAAATCAGTAAAGATACTTTGTGTATTATTTATATGCACATTAAGATGATGAGCGCCCGACGCTGGTGCATACATGCATGAATGTCAGCGAAAAAAAGGAGAGGCTTATTGAAAGAAAATAAGAAGGGTTTTTCTCTAGCGTCTATTTTTTGCTCCATGATCATCGTCACCACCGTCATCCCATCGTCATTTTTAAATTTCTGCAAATAGCATGGTGTTTAGAGTTGGGACTAATGTCTACTGGGCACCGAGCTGTATTATACTTGCAGATATGCAACCGGAATGTATATACATACGTATTTATTACAATATATTACACTATAATGGGCTGCAAATACCTACAGCCCTACATTACTACTAGTAGTACGGATACTCGCTGGGTAGGAAAAAACCAAAGAGCATGGGGAGACGTGCAGTAAAGTAAAATTGGTGAGGAGTAGGACTGCAAAAAAAGTAATAAATTACGTGGAAAACATAACATTCACAAATTATACAACTGCCTTAGTAAATGTAAGTTATGCCTTCCCGACGTCTGTGGTGAGTTCTCCACAAAAAAATAACTACTCTGAAGAGAAAGAACAAGACAGAGGATTTTAACAGGAGATGGGAAAATGCAGGAAGAGAAGGGGAGAGTTACATTACATAGAGACGACAAGAAGCAATGAACGACCACTGGGACCATGCACCGTGATGCCACAATAAAATTTTAGGCGGACGTTTTGTTTGCTTACTTTTAAGTACTTACAACATATGCAGCAATTTGTGATGCATGTATTTTATCACTTGGTTGAGAAAAGAAGGTGGCAGCGGTGGTGTTGCGAATGCTGATGTCGATGCACAAAACGCTGCTGTTCTTTATTGCAACTTTTTATGTACATCACGCCCTGACAATGCTGCTACTCAAGTTGCACGTATATATAGATAGTAGGCATTTGCATTATTTAACGTAGGATCGATGAAGCTGCCCTTATTCTACGAAAAAACACGCTTCAAATGTTTCAAATCACAGGAACGAGGAGAACTTGCAAAAAAACCTATATCCCTGGTCCTATGCGAGTACAACCTCGTTTCCTCACAGACAGACAAAAATATATAGCAAAAAGTGAAGTTAGGAGGAAACAAAATCCAGATCTCTCTGAGTATATAAAAAACCGGGATACCCTCAACCTCCCTACTTTGTAGTCGTCCTCGTCTCTCTCTCTCTATCTCTTTCTTTGTCTCCCTCCATTTTATCTGGTCATCACCATTATCAGGCTTCTTTTTCACCTCGACATTCATCCCATCGTCCGTCCTCGACTCTTCGTCTCACTCTCTGCCAGTTTCTGATTGCATGCAGACTCTTTTTACTGCACATTTTGCATTATTTAATATTATTACCACGCGAGTCGCCAGAATCATTTCCAATTAAGGATATAAGGTATACATGGTTAATACGCAGACATGCACACATGCATACATATCGCCGTCATCATTATCATCATTCAATAAACTTTCGCATTTCTACTTCTTATCTTTTTCCGAAGCGTAAACCTCATCACCATTTCTGCATAAGAGACGTCGTTGTCGTCGTCGTAGTCGTAATCCAATGCTTTGTTGTCCTTCCTATTCCTTTGATATTCTTTATCATTACCATCATCATCATCATCATCATGACTTGCAATACGGACTACAGACTGGTAAAAATTATGCAGTGTTGAATTGAAGCTATGAATAGGCATCCGTAAAAGTATAGATTATAATAATAAATATAAACGTGTTCCATTACATTCAGGACTTGTATGAGTGATGAGACTGAAAGATCTTTTTTGGAACGATGGTATTTCACTTGATGTTAGTTTAAAGGTGATATTGAAGTACTTTCAGTGGTCCATAATATATAAATATGTATACATCTACATCTCTACCTATAAAGAAGGATGCATTTTTATAATATTCAACTTGATTTTATTACCGATCATTTACAAATGAAATCCCAGCCATAAAGACAAAAGCATTTTACCATACCCACATCATCTCCCCTCGTAGACAGACAAACAGGCTCACACAGACACAGGATTTCGGCTTCTCCGACTTAAAAACTTTTTTCTCAGCTCTGCCCTTTTACATCATCTCACCCCATTAACAGCCTTCTAATGTAGTCCATCATGCAATAAGTTTTACACAATAGTTTATTGTGTAGCTTAAGAACGAACGTTGTGCTAAAATGCTGTCTTGCCGCTGCTGATAATATGACTTTTATTTATACGAAGTAATAAAAACACAGGCTCTACACTACTCCTTACATAGAAGAAACGTGTGTAGTAGACAGAGAGGCTTAAGTAATGTGCAAACAAAAAATGAATGCTTTCATTTCATGCGTCATATAATTTTCTTTTTCCTCAACTCCATCCACGACACACAGGGTACAGCAAAGATAATATATAGTAGCCAGTCCGCCCAGAGGGTAATGAAAAATGTGCATTCTGCTGCGCCGTTTCACTCAAGTGAAAAACCATAGTTCTAGTTTTTTGCAGTAATAGTGGTTGTGGTGATGACGATGATTACGACGGATTTTTTTTGTAAAAGTCTCATCCAGTTTGCAATATACATATATAAATATAACATGTACGTGTTGTATATATTCCTGTCTCAAAAGATCTCAGAGACAGATAATGTGCATAATAAAGTAATGGTTCATATTATTATGAATGTACGCAAAGTATCATTGGTGGTGCAAGCATAACCTGTGTTGAAGACGAAGAAAAAACGTCTTATAGGCTCCCGACATGCATCTTCACACAACAGCGTAATACTATTAGGTATTTTGACGAAAAAGTTGGTTTGTGTGCACAATGTTGCCAACGTATTTAGGGCCCATTACGGTGAAAATAAAGCATAATGCGCTGCATGTACACAATTACAAGGCGAACTTTTTTGTGCATGCCTAAATGCATTTCAACACATGCACATTGCATATACTTCTCAGACACAAAGATGTATGTAATACGTAAATAGTGATTACATCTATAAGTCCGTCAGTTCAAGTTTAAATGTATTTTAGAAAAAATCCTCTTTTCAAAGACATCAGCCTCATTCAATGAGAGAGTAAAAAATTGAACAAACTTGACTGCTCGCTGGATGCTTTGTGAGATGTAGGATGATGATGATGATGATCATGTTGTTTGCTAGCTACTAGCTACATGATAAATCTACTGCAGCTAGTATATGAACGATGACAACGGGAAGAGAATACTAATGCGAGTTAAGCAGTGCACATAGGTATGCAGTATAGAAACATCATCACCACCAGCACCAGTGAATAGGGCTATATGAGGATGATGATGATGATGGTCTTTATTATGTTTTACGTGTTAACTCTGGTCTTGCACCAGTAGTAGTGGCAAATGGTAATATCGGGTAGGTATCTGCTGTCTGGTGGTGGCGCTTGGCGTTACTGATTACCTCATCGTAACCATTACTCTCATTCGTACTTGAGCATGCATCACAGTCAATACAAAAAATAGTCGAATGCACTTTGCACTTGATCCTCTATCTAATCTTTCTACAGCTTATAATGCCAGACCATTCGTTTTCTGTCTTTCAAATAATTGTCCGTTCGTGGTAGAAAGACAGTAGTGGTGGTGGTGGTGGATGATATAGCAGCAATGCTATCAGCAGCGTTCTCTCGATTTTCAATAAACGTGCTGCTGCTGATGCATTCCAGTTTGTGACATAAAGCTGTAGGCCTGTGCAAACAACATCATCTATTTAAGCAGACTTAGCAGTAGTTATATTAAACCCAGAAGACAACCAAGACGAAAAATCAACTCAAAAAAGTATTATCGGCCTCCTGCAATTTTTCTGCTTCAAAAGAGCAGCTTTATCACTCAGACATTGATGCATTACCATTATTGCCACATTCGCAAGTCAAGGATACTGATTTTTTGAATGTCCTCATAGAATGTCCATATAGACACGTCTTAATAATATAAACTCGCCATATATACATTATATGTACCGAGAAATATATCCAACAATGTAAGTGCAGCATCATCATCTTAATCATCGTCTTCGTCGTTGTTGATGCAGTACTACTATAACCACACACCATCTACACACACACACAAATGCATACAGTGGATTCACTTTTTTCACTCGTCCAGGATATAAATTTAGTGTGGTTGTAGTTGTGAGTGCAATAGTCATATGGAATTTATTGTTATGTAAGTTCATACTACGCTATTATGGCGATATCACCATTGTATCTTGTTCAACTTGAACGTAATGGCTCGGTACAGTAGTAATTATAATACAACTTCAAGTGCTTTGTGACTTTGCAGAAAAAAACGAAATACAAATAGAGAAAAAATACATTCTATCTCCTCTCACAGCTAGGCTTCCACAATTCCTTCTCTCTGTCGTATTTACAACTTGGCGTTCATATTTTCTTGCTTAATACAAGAAGCATTATAGTAATATTTATTGTTCAACCCAACCCTTGCAGTCATTTTATTCGTTGTCTATCCATAAAAATGTTGTACGTAAAATTGGTAGAAAATACACATATTTTCAAATGCGGAGATTTACAAATATTTCGCTATTTTAGCAAAGATTTTAATAGAAACCAGTAAACTATTCATATTCAAAGTCGTTTCTTTTTACAAGTGTTTTACCCCATCCTGCTATTACAGGTACAGATGATGTGGAATATGAACCGTTCAATAGTAGTGTAATTACAGTTTTAATTGCAGCCATATACAGTTAAACTACATATATAAGCATTTGAACTTGTGTCCTCAAAGCATTTTTACAACAACATTTTAAAAAATTCCACACATTTGCATCTAATCTATTTGTTTGTATTATGCAGTAATGTGGTAATGACATGCAGGCGCACACAAACCTATCTTTAAACCAGAAAGAAACGCAATTTATAATTTCTTTCAAGTTCTTATGTCGGCATTTAGTCTTTATCGCTTTTTTTCACTGGTGCATAACAACCCTCCATGGATTTCAATCTGATGATGACGATGATGATGATGATGATCATACGAGAGTCAATAAAACTTCGTTTAGGAATGTTTCAAGTGCCTAAGCCATGTGTTTCTCCTACAAACAACTCTCCACATTACGTACGTATTATACTCAAGCACATTATTAATCAGAAAAGCTCGAGTATTCGCTAAAATGCAATTTGATACTGAGGTCATATTTGCACAAAGGGAGATAGATTAATGGCAGAGCGTTTCAACCTTTTTACGACGATTTTTTATTCTTTATATTCCTGTCTTGTCCATTCATTCATATCCGCCCTCACCACGTAGATACATCATCCACACTGCCTTGTGTCTACCATTGACCATGCATGCATTTTTATCTCTTTCGCCTTATGTTAGGATTATACGATTTATTTAACCCCACAATTCATCCATCAAAACCTGGTTTGTTAGACGAACACCACATCACTGCATGTTTTAAAAGGAGCGAGACGAGCAGGCAGAAGAATAGGTTATGGTATTTTCCGTTTCATGTAAGCGAACATCGGAGTCAAGACTTAAATACAAAAAAAAGATTGATATTGATACAATATGAGGGAGAGCGAGAGAGAGAGAGAGAGAGAGAGAAATTCAAATCTTTCCATCTCTCGGCTTACACTTGCTGGTTTTATTGAATGGAGTGACTAATTTCAATATTGTTTGTATAACTCTCCTATACACCACATAATGGTCTTTACTTTATTATTGAAAAATAGGTAGAGCACTAATTGTAACTACCTTCTTTTCCGACAGACATGCATACGCAATCAAGCAATCACTCTTTGTCCATCTCTCTTAAAAATCAGAAATGCCAATTGCAAAAGTAGGAATACAACGACGACGACGACGGCATCAGCGCTTTCATCATATTAACGTTAACGTAGACAGATTGACATGCAAAAAAATAAATACGCTCTGCTGCCACGAATAACAGTGTGTTGGAGTGTGTATGTCTGGCTGGTGGTACTATAATAATCTACATACATTACCTTTTTCTAACCCATTTGTCGTGTCGTGGTTTAGTTTGATTTGGTTGCTAGAAATGCGCACATTTAAGTATCATGAAGATTACTATTTTAAGTAGGCAGTCGCCACTTGAAACATAATTTTAAAGGATGGATAAACTGTTGCCCTTGAATATCCTCTACAGAAATCGTTTCGTGTCTCTGTGGCTGGCTTGCATTGCATAATAATAATAATAAATGATTTCATTGCATGCTGTCTGCTGCATGCTCGTTGATTGGCACCACCGTTCAATGTGAAATTATACGAAAATAATTCATACAATAGTCAGTCACAACCATTATGTCTGAGAGAAGGATATTTTTTTATTTAAAAAATTGCATTTATAGTGCAACGTGTCGTGTGGCAGGTCGATAGCAATCATCGACTCAAGCATGAAGTATATTATAATGATTTTGTCGGTTGGGTGATGTATCAACACAAATTTCATTGACTAGGTTAGTTTTAGGTCACTTCTCATTATTACACAAACTAATAACAGGTAGATGATATGCAGAATGCAGACTATCATCAGACAGACATCAAAAGATATGTATCAGTTAAACTCTCATTTTCCCCCAGTTTCCTTTATACACTCATAACTTGGCTAATATGCATTACCACGACGATATGTGCTCTTGATAAGGTGACTGACTAGCAGCAGAAGCGTTCATAACAATGCGCTATGCTACACTGACACGACTTGTCATATGACAATGTAATATGTCCATTTATCTGACAATAAAACTATTAGTTTTAGTGTTTTTTGTTATATCAGTTATCAGTAAATATGACACGTCATCGTCATTACAACCCAGTCTCATTTTCCGTGCACGACGCGACGGTATACGTCAAAGAGCATACATACATATATTTTAACGGCAGTAATTTTTATTGCTGTGTGTGTATTCTATCAATCTCAATTCAATTTTGTACGTTCGTGTTAGAGAGTCAGTGCCCTTATTATTAATGCCTATTACTATTGATTGCGATTGCACAACTGTCTGGGACTGAATCACATAATTACCGCCTTGTTATTTTTTTTATCTGCAGCAGAGAGCAGAATCGACCAGTCCGTCGTCGTACAAATGTTATTGCTCAGGAGAGGAACGAACATTCGTTATAATATATAGCTAACTGTACGTACAGACAGACGTATATATCTGTAGTATAAAAACATCGTGATGTGTACATCACGAACGACGGTCATCTCTCCTACCAGTTAATTTCTTTGTGTTGCAAGATTGGTCTACCAGAAATAAATTACAGCAGTCATTAAAATGTAGACCATAATTATTAATATGACAAGAGGGGAAAATATCAAAGTATATGTTATCAATGCAGTGCAAAAAGTGGAAATGCATGTAGTCAGCATAAAATGCAAATATTGAGAATAGTTTGTTTATTTGCTTACGTTTTATCAAATGTGTAATTGACTCGCTTCGTACACTGGTACTGATTTCCTCAAATTTCCCCAACAGAGAGAGGAATCGTGTTTAATGATTGCCTTCAGACTAGTGATATGCACAATTTTTTTCTTGAAAATCGTATATATATTTTTTTCAGTATATCAAATGTTGAATATGTCTCCGGTGAAAGATGTGCACGTGATAAAATTATACAAAGTTAATTGCGTTGTTGCCTTATAATAATTTCATATTCAGTCTCAGTCTAAATTACAAATCAGTAATTTCAGCATCTCTTACACAACGGACAGGAACAGATGGCTCAAGTATGGAAAATGTAGAGGGGGTAGTTTCCAGAAAACGTTTTCATGCACATACAAACGAACCCAACTTTTTTTTTATTTTCTCCAATTTTGATGAGATCAGTCACTTTCACTAGAGAGATACTTTTATGTACTTATTTACAAAAATATAAAAACGTTCCTTGTTGAGATGAAAAGGAAAAAAGCGATATAAATTTTCGATCAGTTTACACGCGGAATAGTATATATGATATAGTATGTAATACTCGAAAATTTGCAACTAGGTATATATGTCTGGCGATGTATATCAAAATTATTCGAGTTGGTCACAATCAATGTCAGTCAAATAGGACTAGTCTCATGAGTTTTTCACGTTATAGATTATACTATCTTTCACCGTTCCTTTTGTTTAATCCGCCCACACATGCACACACCACGACAGACACATACACTGGGCATATCACCGCCAGTTTAAGCTACTCTTCATTACAGTTATTTCAAGTGCACCAAAAAATTAGACAAATAAGCCTTCTTTCAATAGACTTTACCCATCACTGTAAACACTCTCGCGGCCTGTACTACTCGTCGTCCTCTCGTCAGTACTACCGTTGTTGGTAGTATTATATAATCGGCCGCATCAATCATGATACTTCTGTGTAAAAAGGTAATTTAATGACGATGGTAATAATCAGCCTCTAGACAGACATTTCCTCACTGCTGCTGCTGCTGCTACTGCCGCTCTGTTTATTAAAATTTCCCTTGGTCCTGCGAGTCTCGACAAGAAACACTTTTTATTATCCCTACGAGTGGTTTAGTAGTAAAAAACCAATCGTAATCGTAGTAACATTTACAGCAATAACTTTACTCGCATAAATATATAGCAACTTAAGTATCCGTAGTAGTAGTACTACCACTACTTGGAGTAGCCAACGAGTTGGACTGCTATGTATTTGTAGCAAAGCGATCAACTGATCAACTGTTTGTACAGTAATAAAAGAAAGCACCACTACTACCACACACAACACACAGCGGCAGCAATTTTTTTCTGTTTTCTGATAAGTATGATTATTACAATCAATGTTGTTCGCTCTCACGTATCAAACCCCTTCTTGCATTTTCTTTATTATTATTGCTAACATGCATGCAAGGCAGTGCATTTCCACATTTTGAACACAAACAACATAATGTAATATATACAGCAGTTCTAGCGCCGCAGTTATAGCTGTTTTCTACATATTACTATTATTATTACATTATTATGTATACATCATAATATTCTAGCCTCGTCTGTCTGGTAGTGAGTGAGAAAGAAAAAAAGTCCAAAGTCGTTTCTCTAGTAAACCAGACGAGTATTCTCAGTCTCACTCGCACAGACGAAAAAGCAGACAACGACAACAAGAACGAGACAACTGTGAATATGTATGTTTTTTCTTGACTACTGTCCTGAAGAATAAAAATACATAATATACATGTGGTGGTAGTAGCGGTGGTGTGGTGGTGGCGGCGGTATTAATGATAATATCGAGTGTCAGTGCATATAAATTTTATCTTTATATAAAACACGTTACATATAATATGTACTTAGACATGTCTCTCTCTGTCTATATAAGAAATAGAGTGAAATATACAGCAATACAAGTTGTGGCAATTCAGCAGTCCAACTCTCTCTTTTCTCACTTTTTTGAATGACAAATGTGAAATTCTGAACTGGTGCAGTGTGCTCTCTGTCTCTGTTTCACCCAAATGTATTATTCTCTCTCACTCGTTCTCGTCACTCTTTTTATCATTTCACACGGTACCAACCCGGAAAAACTCATTCAACAAAAGAAGACCGGCTTTTATTTCGTTACTATTAAATAAGCGTTTTTTTCTCTCTCTTCTTCTCTACTCCACTTCTCTTGCGTCTTGTTTTTCGCCAAAAGTTCTGTACAACTACACTGCATTCGTTCCTTAACAAATTAGTTTCGTCTTCTCTCTCTATCTCTCCCTCTCCTCACCGATCTCTGAGACTGGTCTCGATAATATTGAAAGTTGATTATTTTCTTGTGGTCTTACACAATAAGGTATGCAAACTGTGTATCTCCTATTATAAAAAATGGTACGTGTAAATGCTACCTAGTAATAGTAATGTGTGTTCGCCGCTATATTAAAATTGGTACAAAATACTTTTAATAAGACTTGGAATACTATTAATGACGCTACTAACAAGAGCGAATAATGCAAAATGCTTGAGAGACTTTACAACTTGAAGAAACACGACAACGACGATGACGACGACGGCTTACTTCTGCTTGCTTTACTGCATTTGCCCCTCGTTCAAGGGAAAATGATTCAGGTTGTGTATGACTATGTGGCAGTAGCAGGCTGGCAAATTGGCAGCGGCAGAGAGAAGAAAATGACTGACTGGTTGACTGAGCAAGTAGAAACTGAGGAAAAAGTGTAGAGCATAATATTTTTGCTGGTTTGCTCGCTTCGAGCAGTAGGAAAGTAATACAAGAGCAAGCCACTCTCCCAACCAACCAACTTGATCCGGACGCTGAGACGAGTATGCAATGCACTCGGCTTTTTGTATGCAGCCATCATAGCACCACCACCGCCGCACCAGCCTGTAGTGTGGTTTACAAAAAGCAAAGAGGGAACATGCTGGTAACATAGTAGTGACAGTAGTGGTACAAGTAAAATAGCATTCAGGAGCGACACAGACACTGCAAAACCTGTGTACTACTACGTTTTTCCTCTGCTCTGTCTGTGTGTGTGTGCGAGTGTGTGTGCAAATAGATGAAATTTTGTGAGCAGTGAACATAGAGACAGAAAAGCGACACTCTCAGAATCAGAATGCAGACGTGGTTATATGGTGTCTTCATACGGCAGAGGCCACACTGACAGATGAACAAAAGTACACCGTCTCGGTCGTAATATATAGGAAAAGCCAGTACTTTGTTGGCATTGTTGGTAGTACATAAATGTTATATGTGTAGGCAGTTTAAAAAATTGTCTAGTTTGTTGTATATTGTATATAGGAGATGCTACTTGATGATGCTAGTCATTTTCAATGCAATCCAGTGCAATGCAATGAAAAATGCAGGCAGGCAGACTACATGTCCAAGCAAATTTTTAGCAAGCTCGTAGCTTTTGCTTCTGGTTTTCTACGTAAGCAAGCACGAGTCAATGACGACAAGACGAGTATCTCTGGCTATCCATTTTACCTACAGCCAGGCCAGAGCGTATATAGCAGGCAGGCAGTTGGTAGTCTCATTTCATATTCCTGTTTGCGAACGAAAAAAGAAAGAAAATTTTTGCAGAGAGAAAACTGAGTAGACGATTATGCTAGTCTGCTCTGCTGCTTTGCTCTGTTCTCATACTACCTCTCTTTAATGGTCTCTCTCTCTCTCTGTCTCTGTGTGTATTTTACATTTTTATGAAAATGGATTGCAAATAAGTTTTGCACTAACTTATCTCGTACACAAAAGGTTCCAATCTCTATGCATCGCTCGATCGCTGGTTTACTTACTTGCGTATTTTGCGTTTAGCGCTGTGAACTTGTTTGAAAAATTAGTTCTGAGCTGCTGCTACTATCAACCGACTACTACTTGCTGATGGAAACTGCTGACGGGAGAGAGAGAGAGAAGAAGAAAAAGTAGAAAAGATGGATGGATGGATAACGTTGGTTTTTTTGTGCCTTGTTGTGTTGTGAATGTGGTAGTTACATTTCTACCGCTACAACACATTCAGAGCATTTCTACTGCCATTCTCTTTTCGTTTTTTCTTCTTTTTTTCCACATCTTCTACTACTGTGTGCACTATGATAATGATGACGATAGCAATAGAAACGAGTCAAGGAAGAAAGATAGACTCAGAGTGACTGAGTTGGCAACAAAGCCGTCTGGCCCGTTTTTGTAGTGTCTGCCTCTGGCATGTAAAATGTCTTTTTACTCGTGGTACGGCTGCTGCTGCTGTTGCTGATGATGGCGACGATCCTTTTTACTTTTCTCTTCTCTGCTGATGTTCCACACGCTACTACACACTACTATATACTCGAGTTGCAGTACCGGACTAAACCTTTTATACCGCGTAGCCGACTTGCCTTTCATTTTGCACTGTACATTCTGGTTGCGGGCGAATTTTTCAAGGAATTCAATGCGAGCAGTGAGAAATAGCGCTCACATGCATTGTTATTACTATTATTATTATTAAAGACGAGTGCAACATCCCCCCACTCGCTTGCCCTTTCTCCGGCTTTTTCAGTCGAATGATTCGCATACAGCAACAACCCATATCTATTTTTTATTACACGTTTCTTCTCAATTGCTGTGAACCACATACGTATTGTTTAGTAAAGAATTACTCAGGAAAAAGTATTTTTTCGAGTCTGTCGGTCTCACACACTCTTGTCTTACGAAGCCTGAAAACTAAAATGTTACATTATGCGAATACACTACCTCCTCCTCCGTCTATATCTTTTCCACTTTCAACTCAATAACAAACCGAGGAAAAAAGATTTACTAAGTCAGTCAGACAGGAAAGTCTTTTTTCTCGCACGCGCAGCTAAACCAAATGGCAGACTGGTTTTTATGGTATTGCTCTGTAGAAAACGGCCATGGGCCCGCTATGTGGATGTTTACAGATGTTTATACTGCTTTTCCACCGACGATGATGACTATCACAACAACCTCTCTCCATGCAGGTTCACTTCGGAGAAAAAACTACTAACAATATGAATTTTCTTTAAAATTTTATATGAACTGGATTTTATAGTTTTCACTGGAAAGCTGGCGCAAAAAATGTATATACTTTTCTTTTTTTACGGGTGTATACCTAGTTGGATGGATTTTCTCCAGGCAGAGCCTACTCCATCACAAATCCCTTTGTAAACAGATTGCTATCGATGTGTCACTATAATGATAAAACTGCTGAGTTTCTCATCCTGATGATGATGATTCCTCTACATGATCATCATGTAGAGTTTTCCTTTCTCGGGATCAGTGAGCCCACTCGAAACAAAATATTAAGTTTAGTGTCAGAATCATGGTTTATTATAGAATAGCAGAATTGACGAAACTTTATTATGTTTTGAAACAATAGTGGGAGTATAAGTGGAACCCCATTTTTTCTCAAGTAGAGAAGTAGTCAGTCAACAAACAATAGACAGAGACTTTGGTGTTCATGTACTTCTTCTTGGATATTCTGCAGCCGTTACTCCAATATTTTATGGTGGTGGTGTTGGGATTGGGGTGTCTAGTGTCTAGTACAACTAAATGGAGCCAACTACTTATTGTTAGTTGAGAGAAAATGGATACTAGACTGTAACAGGCTATAGTATCAGCGGTATAATCCATTGCTTTTACCCATTCGTTTCATATCACTTGGTTGCTTTATATTTAATGGTTAAATTTTAAAGACAATCAATATCCAAATTTTAGGAAACTATCTATATAGTTGAGCGGAAATCGAATATGGGAGAAAGGGAGAATGTAGATAGTGATACTTTAAGTACTAGAAATATAGGGATAGGTAAGCTGCAATTGTAAAAGTTTACTTTGCTCGTTTGAAAGGAAAGTGGATTTTATATGGCAAGTAACAACCAATAGGATAATGTACATAGTTTGTATATACAGAGATATGTAATGTAATAGCATATTATATGGATCTTCCAATGTATGCCAAATAATTGAACTGAGAAATTTGAAACGAATCTGAATTTATGTGTATTCAATAATATTTTGTGTAGATGTGTGCCTGATCTACATATAGTTTCTCTAGAACTAATTTTTATTTCTTTCTGTATTCCTTTCCACGAAGAAGAGATAACTTAAAGGAGCTGGCCAGGTTATGGTTATATAATCCTTCAATAAGCCGTGATATAGTACCATATATATATTTTTGTATATAGCTGTCAAACAAAGTCGCACACTTCAAGTAATGCCTACTGGCACAAAAAACATTCTCTATGTACAATGATATGTTATGGAATATTCAACGTCATAAAAATTTCGTTCCTTTCGTTTCTTTTCATCACACGCCCAGGTTTTTCTGCTATACAGACTTCCTCTTTTTTCCCCCTCACTTCCACTCGAGAAGTGCACTTGGCTCAAGGAGAAAGAGACGACGACGTTTGTTAAAATGGCTTGGAAGGATATTCTCTTTCTTTTTGTGTACACGAAGGAAACCGGTAGTCAGTCAGACACAGACGCAAACATGATGGTGATGGGTAAGCGATGGAGGAAGAGAGTTATGAATTTAGGATGAAGTTGAAGTGAAGGGATTTTCCACCCTTTCAAATATTCCATGAATTTTACCTGGTCTTATAACAAAAATCCCCATAATATTTAGCCGCACACACAGGCATTCTTACATAGTAATAAGAAAGTTCATAAGTACGTCGCTGTAGCATGTAGTGTGTGGTATGCTGCACAAAAGGCAGACTGATTATATCGAAATCCGGCCAAGTATAAATTATATTGCTGGTACCTTATAAATTTCGTCGGGTTTCCAAACGGGGATGTGGAAGGAAGGTGAAAATATTAAATTTTGTATGACTTCTTCCTCTTTTCCCATACACTTGTAAGATTTTCGATGGAAGATTCAGTTTTGAGCTTAACGCATAAACTACCCTGAGCTTTGTAGCTATACATATCGTGAATACCCGAATGAATGGCTGGAGGAAATAACTATTGGTTCGATGCCGCGATAGAAAAGAAATGATGCTGCTGATTATTAAGCCTTTATCCATACACATTATGCACATATACTTTTCTTTCCCCGCTGGTTCCATTAGTTCGTGAATAATCCCCTATTTTATACAGATTATGTATAAAAAATATCACATATCTGTGTATATCCAACCGACATAAAATAGATAGGAAAATGATGCTTTTGAAAAGGATGGATGAAAACATGCTTAAGTAAATATGCCACAAAAAATTTGTTGTCGTTGTTGTTGACGGGCTTGGATTTGCTTTCATTTCAGAGAGATGAATGTACAAGATACTTCTTGTGAACGCACGCTGCGCACGTAAAGTATCCTTCACAGTAAAATGGAAGTAATATGAAGAAAGCAAGCGTGATGTTTAATACATCATCACGGCGTTGTTTGTCTAATATTACCTGTGTACATAATAATAATATGCACTGTCAGTCCACGGCAAATTCTCCCTTTCTTTCGTCATTTCTCAACGACTTTTTACTTCAACCTATCCACCCAGATCATACTAGCCTTGTATATTTTTCTGCTTGTGAAAGGCCCGAGAAAGAAGAAAACGTCTTTGTATGTTTTTTACTCTTTTCATTTTTTGTCATACATAAATATACACAATTCATTCAAATGTGATCGCTTTCTTGCTCTTTTCCCTTATCCACGATTCGCCAAGGTGCCTTCGTTATAGCACACACACACAGCAGCAGCAGTAACAAGTACTCCATAACTAGCACGTCATTCTTGTTTCGAAGTGAAAGGAAAAGACGCTTCCCATAAAAAAAATACGTGAGCTTGCTCGTTTTTTCCCAAGCGCTCACCCATCTCTCATCCGTCTCCTTCATCTCGAAGTATCTTTCTCTCTCTATTTTTCTTTTCCTTTTGTTGTCAAACTTTTTCCAAATAGCAGTACATTTCAGGTAAATGTCAAATGGATTTTTCTCGATGGAAGAGTGGAAAACAGCTTGTTAGAGCAAAACTATATAAATATACACGTAAGAAAAAACCTTATCTCCCGTTTTGTGAAATGGCTGCCTGCCGTATCAAATTTGAAATACAATATCTACAATTTCTTTTTTTCTAAACAAACAAGTAATTCGACAACAACAGCCCGATAAGGGAAAAACATCATAGGACAAAGGAACAGCCAGATGAATACTGAAAAGAGAAAAAATTCTTTAAAACCTTCTAACCTCGCCTAGAGTTCTAACTTTAAAGCCTTTTGGAGTCGACGGGAAATGAGGGGCTTGCTCCCCCACATTAATTCAAGATCAGTAAAATAATACATGTCAGCAGAAATAAATAGAAAAGATCAATTTGCAATATACATATATATTCGTGAGGTAGCATAGTATCAATACGACACATTATCCCAAATAAATAATATATACACCATTCAATATTCGTATTTGTTTAAATTTCAAGAAAAAATATTCCATTCAATCGTTGTCAATGAATAAATGAAACTTTCTTCTTATTACCATTTATGCTTTGATTTACTCATGTTATCTGTATTACACCTTATATGATTATCCTAAATAATAATAATAATATAAATAATGTAATAGCTTGTAGGTACATCATTACCTAACGTCCTTTTAACGGAATGCATCAATCAGCTCATGCATATGACAAAAGTGCCAAAACAGTTTTGACATGTTAGCCTTACATAATACAATTCCAGTTATCACGTTGAATGCACGTCTTACATGGACTGTCAGCTTATACACGCTGACATTTTAACCGCAAACCCGAGGTCGCCGTCGACGGGGTCATGAATACAAATCCGGTCTAGTTAATGCATTGAAGTGTTCAAAATGCCATTTGCCGTATTATTTTCTCTTTATGCATCCGCAAGAAGTCCGCTTCCCCAGTTTATTTATTTAAGCAAAGATTTACCAAAGAAAACAAGGGTATAATATTATGTAAATTATTTTCTCTTTTCCGAAATGAACCATTTGCACTTTGGGTGACACCCTAAATAAATGCCAAAGAAGTTAGCAAATGAACTTATTTAATTAGTAAGTTATGTCAAACATCGTTGAGTCCTAAAGCAATCAATGGCATTAATCAGTCTACTACAGTCTAACTTACTCTGAATTTAAAACTGGCTTTTTTGTATTTTTCTTTTTAATCTGTTTTAATGGGACAACATCAACTTTGTTTTTGAAAAAAATACTAAAACAGTTTGTTTAATTACACACACCTGCTCAATAATGAATAACATGTGGCCGTGGTTGTGCTTCTTTCAGGACGGTTATAAGTGCATTTGACTAATACTGCATTTACACGTTCTTATTCTGCCATTTCGAACGGCACTATACTCACCCACCATCAATTACAACCCTCTTTTGTTCCCACTTGGCTGCTTGAAGCAACCAACAAAGTTGTCTCCTCGTTATCAAGCACTGAACGGGCGGAGAGTCATGTAAATCTTATAGGTTGTGGTATATTTTTAATTTAAAAATACGCAAAGCCATCAGCCTGATTAGATATACGCCCGGCTTCTTTATCTTTTGTATGAGAACTTTCGTAGAAGGAGAACTGCCTTAATCCGCTTCGTATAGGTTGCGGTGAAATGATTGACGTCTAACATGAAAACTGTGTGTACCTTTTTACGAGTTAATGCCGGAATCCAATCGTTCGTTCCTTTTTTTAAAAATTAGCTAGCTTGCAAATTTGTTTGTTTTTCCTATTGTCTTATCAGCGCAGCCTATACCATAAAACTGAACATGTACTTTTTTTTAGTTTTCAAGCCAGGATAGTATCTTTTACATCAGTTGCAGCTGTTGCCCGATAAAAACATCCATTTGCTATAAAATACACATTTTCAATTTTATATATACCCTGTACAAATAGCAGGCTATCAAGCCGCTGCATGATTATGGTGAAACGGAAAAGACGAGTTCGTGGAGTACGCTTAACGGGTTTAACAACGGGAATTTAATAAAGAAACGGTGTACACACTTTTCCGTGTATGACCAGTAACAAATTTCTGTTTTGAAGCTTGATACATTTTATCTGCCCCCATGTCTGTCTCCTATGTACGTTTATCCTAGGTCAGGCTCAGAAATAAGGAAAATGATAGCGTTTAAATCATAAAATCGGGATATTCCACATTTTTATGTGCGGTTGTTGAATGTGCAGAGATAATACCTACGCTTACTTACTTACTGTTTCAATGCTGAACTGAATGTTTTTTTTAAACTGCGTCATTTACAGAAAAACTCACAGTGTATAGATATCATTTATTGTAGGTATATGCCCCCTGGCTACTGGCAATATTTCAAGGATTTTTGATGCAAATATACCATAAATATAACTGCTGAATCCCATACCCTCTTATTGATAAACAGGTGTTTCAATCATCTTGAGCGCCAAGCCTAAGTAATATTTTGCCCGCGTGTATACACCTTTTGGAAATAATATTGATTTTGGACTGATTGTAATTTAAATACCACTCAACGTCTGCAAATAATCTGGGACGTGATGTAATGCAAATAATAACGATAACAAATATATATCGTGAAATAAATATGGGCGACGACGACGACGACGAGCGTTTGGCCATTGGTCATTCAAAGTTGATCATTTTCATTCACGTATGAGTTATATACACAATTAGAATTATTGCTTTTAAACAGCACAGTTTTCTTCTCGTGCAACATGATGTGGAGTGTCATGTAATCTAATACAGAATAATAATATTCAACACAACCACCAACAAACCAGTGAGAAACCATCAGAAAATTCAAGGTGAGGTGAGGTCGTCGTCTCAACTGATTGCGACTAAAAACGGTGCGATGGTATGGTGTGTTGTGTGTGTGTGTGTGTATATGTGTTTGTCGTTTCGTCCGTGAGCAGGCATAGGTATGTCGTATTTTTTTATATTCTCTCATGACTGCACATTTCATTGCACATCTGCTGCTGTTTTATATATTATTGTAAATATATACTGTGCAGCTTTAAATCAAACTTAGTAGCAAGTCTGACAGGCGTGCTGACGACGACGACGATGTTATCCCAATGATGATGATGATATCATTCCTTTCAGTTATTATCACTTTGTCTACATCTTTCTCTCGTTTTTTTATCTCTCTCTCTCCCAATTCGAACAACCAGTCATCACCATTATCATAATCTAATGCATAACATTATTTAAACGCGTCTGTCTGCCTAACCAAGTTAAATGTTACTCGCTGAAATGCAATGAGCAAACAAAAATAAAAAAAGGTTTTTTCCCTATCTCTTTATTACAGCACACTCACTAGCGCATTTTTCTCGTCTACTTCTTGTTAAACACAGTGGGAGCAACCATTTTAAATAAGTTATTTTGTTTGATTCGCGTATTTTTATGTTTGGTAGAAAATGATGACATCATATTTTTTGCGAGAGAATATTTCAACAATCCTTTTGACCACCTACGCCCCTTTTATTCCCATTATATACTCCATGATGACATTTTATCTTGTGGAGGAAAATAACACACCGCGTCAAAAAATGTTGCATTCGATCATAGACATATGGAGCTTTACCAACCTTGCATATTTTTTTTGTGCGCCGAGTCGACTTTATTTGACTTATTTCTCTTCAGCTTGACTGAGGAAGACAGGCAGAAAAACAAAGTGGCTAAACATTTCGACTGTTTGTGCAGCATAACATTATCCCACCATTTCATTGAAATTCAGTCTGATCAGCCTTTTACTTGTAGAAAATGGTTACTTTATCAAATCAGAGAGAATGTTGCTAAAACGACCAGCAATATTTTTTTAAATTAAGTCATTTAAAATACATAATGTGACCACCATAATAACTAAACACGGTTAATATTCCAAGTCCACTTACTTCTAATAACAATTATTGTTGTGCTTCAATGAGAATGTTTTAGATAAACATGTTTACATGTACAGAACATGGAATAGGCATGAATGTATACATCAACTACGTCGTAACATCATCGAACCGTTCGATGCGAAAGCAGGTGAAAAGATGAGTTGGGGAAAATCCCCATTGATTGTCAAAATTTTCTCCAACTACACCTGTAAATTGATTTTCTTTGAGTACATTTAAAATTTGGTAGTTTTGTAATATACAATTCCGTTAAACCTGAGCTTTCTCTCGAATACTTTTCCCAGTGTGTGTGTCTCAATGTATAAATAGGTATTTAATAGAATAATTCAGTAATTATATTGTAGAGATAAATTGTAATTACACTCGTGACTCAAGGACAAAAAGCTGGATGTAACTTCGCAATAGAAAAGAAAGCAGAAAATACATTGACCGAAAATACTCCTATACTACACATGAAAGGTTAATGAAGTCGACACAACGCAAACGTGCACGTACTATGCCTAAAAGCGTAATCCTTTGCCAAGTTTTTAGCTCTTTTATGAATTTTTAAAGGGTCATTCCCTTTTTCATATCGTTCGTCTTACAACCAGGCGATTAAATACACTTTCATACCCTTCCCTTCCCTCATATTCCTGCAAACCGGAAAATTGATACGCTACAGTTGAACATGCATACATACAAATGCACTATTTCAACTTGAAATGGTGCGTGTTTATCAAGAAAACAGCAATTATGATTTGTGCATAGGTGGTTAAAAAACTAAACGTAGTTTATTTCAAGACATACATACCATGTTTCCTCCGCTACAGAGCCTAGCACTCTTGTGTATTGCTATGATGGAAGAATGTCTGGCGGACAGCGAAGACGACGGCGACCATATGCAAGCAGACAGTCGTCGCTCTGGAAAATAATAGCGTAACTAAAAACAGGAGAAAGCGTTTTCTCTTGCTCAACTCGACCCTTCTTGCCTGCCGTGTTTGTCGTCAGGTTTCTGTGGAAAAGGGAATGGCCTTTGCTCAAGGTTACCCGGCAGCGGCAGACCTGTAGACACAAAAAAGTAAGGTATATCGTTATTAAAGGTATAAGTACCCTAATAGAACCTATATTGTCGTGTATGTGCACAACTCGTCGGGGAGAAAGCGCTTTCGTGGTACATCAGTGAAACCAAGAGAGAAACGGAGGAGCCGGCTTCGAGTTGGAAACCGGTGTTGCAACGAAAGCACACGAAAAACCGGAGGAGGAAGGCAGTAAAAAATTCCGAGTGAGAGCACAACAGCCTATAACAATCTTCTGTCTGTCTGCACTCTTTACACAAATTCTCAACCACTACCACAAGCAAGGAGCAGCGGGCAATACTTTTGCAAACATCAAAATGCATGAGGTACTTGGTCGCGCACACACACACACACACACAAACACATACACAAACTATCATACCATGCTATATACCCAAACACTAGTGTACACAACTACCTTTTAATGTTTTTTACTAACACTGTCTCGGTTTTGGTTAATTCTCATGCAGTGGTTGTTTTCCCAGCTCGTAATAAAAATAAATAGAATTGAATGCATAAAAGTGAAAACGCTAATTAAGAACGAATTTTTTTAAGCACGGGTGGATTTTATTTTCAAAAGAAATGAAATTTAATAACATAAAATGATGTTGATAAATGGTATGGTACACATGTAATAATTGCAAGATGTAATGGAAAACTGCCTGCAACCAATTTCAGTTGATTTCCAAAAGAGACGGCGAAAATAAATTAATTATAGAGCAGTTCTGTTTAGAGTTGAAACATTACAAACAATGTACATGCAAACCTGCAATGCTGCAACTCTACAAATAAAAATATCCACCAATAAACGAGATTCTCAACCAGTTGAACAATTCCTGGAATCATACAATGCTGTAATTACTCAGTCTACTCGTTGTCAAAATGACAGCACAGAATCCGAATAGGTAGGATGTGTTGGAATTGGCTTGTATTTATCATTTGCACAATACGAAGGTGGAGGGAAGGTGAAGTCAATTATCCAAAGTGTTGAAAGACAGATAATTATTTCGAAGAATCTCCGCTTTTACCCCGGCTGACAACAGAGTCAGCAGATGTGTAGAAAGTGCGGAGAAATGAAATTTGCCTACAAAATGTAGATTCAATTAACTAAACATTTGGGATTATTGTAACTTTGCTTTCCAAAGTCGGATAACACGTTGCTCCTCCTAATGACACGTTTCGTATTGTGAGGCTGATAAATACAAAGAAGTGAAGCGTTTTAGTAGGCCTTCATTACAAATTTCACATACATGGTTAATTTAACGTTGACATGTGTAACGTCATTCCCCCCTGTTATTTATTGTATATTGCAATAACGTTCTTTTTTTTGTTATTTCCTTTTGCATTGAAAGAAAGTAGGTATAGTGTAAAGCAGCAAGGATAATCTATGTAAAAGTTTAAGCTAGTTAGGGTTAACAAAGCAGGAAAATAAATTAACTATTCTGGTGGCAGCGTACAAACGAGTCAACACCATACGACGGTAAAACTACATACTATAGTGTGTAATTTTTTCAACGGGGAGGGTTTAGCGTTAACGTTGTTTCGTAGAGTTCATTTGCACCTTATTGAGGGCTTCCCTCTTTGTCGCATTTCTAGAAGCAGTGTTTTGGCTCTCCGGTTGATAAATAGTCTCTCAAAACAATATATAGAGAAAAATTGTAATCAAACGTTCCCCAGTGTAAAATGTACTGCCC
>JAHZNE010003953.1:0-12259 GCA_027744055.1 Callyntrura sp. NNG-2020
AGGGGCCCTCCCTTTGGAGCTGTATCCAGGTATCAAAAATCCAAGCTACGCCACTGCATGGTAGCATTATTGGTTGCACCGTTGAGTGTGAGCACACAGATGTCAAGCTCAAACTGGTTGCCATTTAATAAAATTTATTTTACTGGGGGTTCAACTCTGAGGTCCTATCTCGAGCTTAACCAAGGTCAGGTGCATATGTTTATACGTATACGTTCCGATTATAGCCAACAAAATTTAAAAATTAATCTCGTTTGAAAGTTAGATCAGAAAAACAGGCGTAAACACTAGCTAGCACATTCCTGGTAACTTAAATAGCATTTATGTTAAAAATTATGTCGAGACGTGCCTTTAGAACAACTCGCTTGTAAACGAATGAAATGCACTTATTTTACATTGACCCTTTTTCAAATACACCGTCAAAATTATACTTCAAAGCTTGTGTATTACCGGTAATTAAACAAAGCCCTAAGTGACACGAACCGATCCTGACTGACTTGCAAACTAGTACTAATAAAACGGAGTAATCCACCTTTGGGAAAAACTACGGAAAGTATAAAATTTACTCGTAATGCAACGGTTGGTTACGGAGAACCTGAAAATTTTTCATGATGTAAACAGCCCGATGTGCATAGAACGGTCTTGGCCGTTATAAACTATAAGGATCATAATCATAAGCGTTATATATACACAAATAAAATTGTTGTTTCTGAGTAAGCTGCTAAATAAAATCTGTCAACGTTACAATACACGAGCATCCTGTCAGAGTATACCCAGAATAAAAGAAAAAAGTTTAAATTTCTGCCGCAAGGGGCTGTGCTTTATGTCAATTTCACGTATCTTAAATTCCCTGTCATTACGAAACTCCCATGGTGGTAGGACTGCCGGTCTCAGGAATATGGGATGATGAATTTGAACTTTAACCCCTCAACCCAACCGCATGAAGTATCCAATCCGGATCAAACTGGATAAACAATTCAAGCTCACTTGCATGTAATCAAAGCAAAAAACTAGTGTTCAATTTGTATCGCAATGGGGCGTTGTCATTTCTACACAGTATTAAAACTCTTTATATTACGATTCGAATGGTGAAATCCCAATGTTGATATGCTTGACTTCTCCAAACGAGAAGGAAAACAAAATTTTTACTTATATGCTGTCTGGGGTCCACAGGAATTCACCATTAGAAACCATGCTTCGCAGAAGTACTCAGCTACCTTATAACTACGTATATTCTAAATTTAAGCTAATTTGGAAACCTTTTAATCCCCCCTCTGTGGGTTAACCTCCGACGCCCATCTACAAAATCAGCCAAAGAATCTATCTACACGAAAGAATTTCGAAATTCGGTGTCATTGATGAGCAAAAGTTCGATTTTTGCATTTACTCAAAAGAACTTTTTCTGTACATTTGCATCTATGGGCACCTTTCACCCCCAATAACTCCCACCATACTTGTCCGATCTGGCTGAATTTCAATAGGGTACATTCCACTTACCCAAGTTACCCCCTGATCGCATAAGCTACCTTCCGTAGTTAATAAAATGTTTTGTCACGAACAAATTCTCCAACATTAGTAGTTCATCTAAATATAAATTCTGTTGTACAGTATTTATTCAGTGTTTAATGCACATTTGAAGGCAGTGTGCTGGGCTGAATCAGCGCAATAAAGTGCATTAGAAATGGTTAGCTACATGGTGTATGGGTGATTCAAAATTGTATTTGAATTGTGTATAAGGTTCCCATAAATGGCGTAGTCGTGGGAGCAATTTGGTTCAGGCACCAATACGATCGTTAGATAATAACATTGTAATATAAATATTCACTAACATTTAGGAATGCAAGTCTAAATTCAAAGAATTTTGCCACAGATCACTCGCCTTGTTATTATTACCTTCGTGGAAAATATATCTAACAAATATAACTTTGTGATTGAACTTATTAAAAAATTTAGGAATATTTTCCGTCGGTCCATAATCATGTCAACTTATTCTTGCCAACGTTAATGGATATTGCTCACAAGTCAATTCTCTGCGTAATGTATTTAGGGAAATATAGAAAGGTTAACACAATAAAATTGTTCCCGAGCATTCAAATAAAAATGGAGAATGTATTGTATATGGAGCGTTCCTTTTAAATTTTATTAAATTGTAGTAAATGAAGTTGTTATGTATCGCGGAAGTACGAAATGATTTTTTTAAAATATTCCATTCCCAAATGGAAAAACGAATGGTTTTAGTCGTTGGTGTACCCATGCTCGTAAAAAAACTCGACGAAGAACTGCGTTATCAGAATGCTAAACAATTATAAAACTTTTAAATTTTTACAGATTTTACAGATTTTTAAAGGAAAGGTCTCACTTGAATGCCATTAAAATATTTTGGTGTGCATCATACATGTACTACTAAGCAGATAGTCCATCCCTCCACTTGCAATTAATGTTGTAATGGAATTGTAAAAACGTTACTCTAGTGTCAGCTCCATATTTAAAAACTGAAAATTGTTGTAAGTGCGTTGCACTATTATTTCGGTTCCAGAATGAATTTAGATTAATTTTTGTAACTTTGCTTTCCATGCTTCATGTTTGAGAAAAAACAGGCAATGTTGATTGTTACTGACGCAACCGTAGTATCTGTTTTGCAGTGTAAAATGCCAACATGTCCACACACGATCTGAATAAAAGAACTACTTGCAATTGCAATTTATCAACTAAGAAAGGTGCATGTACATTTGTTATAATGACATAACTTCTAATCTCATTATGCCGACCCGTTCCTTGAATTTACAAAAATTCCTTTTGTCGGAGAACCAACAAAGGCTGAAAACGACTCAATCCAGTAAACTATGCAGAAGCCCAACATACTGCTGTGTTCACAAAAACGAATGCAGCAATTGACTTTAATTCGTAATTTGTTGTTTCCACAACGACTGGATTGATTTATCATTACGCACTGCAGCTTACTACATCAGTTAAAAAGATCAATAAATGGGTTTTTTTATATAATGATCTATAATGCCTTGTATATAACGAATTTAAAGATGCTTACTGTAATCTCTTTTTCCAGCAACTTTGATTAAATTCATAACGGGCTAATAATTATAATGACTCGACAGTTAGAAACTTTAGTTTCAATCTTAGTTTTTAGGGTACATTAAACGCCACAATTTCAAATACATATCACTGGTACATACAAGTAACTCAAAGATTCCATCGGCGTATGGCGATGCTTTGTTAAAGTGTTACTGAAGAAGTATCACGTAGAACTAGAGAGTTTACACTGAAATACCCATAAATTATTAATTTATTTGATTAAATTCATAACGGGCTAATAATTATAATGACTCGACAGTTAGAAACTTTAGTTTCAATCTTAGTTTTTAGGGTACATTAAACGCCACAATTTAAAATACATATCACTGGTACATAAAAATTAATTTAAGATTCCTCCTACGGTGTATTTCGGTGCATTGTTAAAGTATTAATGAAGAAGTATCACGTAGAACTAGAGAGTTTACACTGAAATACCCATAAATTATTAATTTTATTGATCGGATGAGATCATACACCGTCTCTCATTGTGTTTCTTCCTTGATTTGTGCTGTTGTGAGCGAGACAACAATACTGCATATTATAACCGGTCTCGGGTACGTGTCCTAAAACATTAAATAATGATCTTTTTACATTAAATCAGCTGCTTAAAACATTGAATAAAGTACAGCCCGTACAACAACAAAACAAGAAGGAATTCGCAAGTTGTGCTTGTTTCCACGAAAATTATTAAAAACTTTGATAAACTCACATTTACCTCTACGTCTTTTCCCATTGTTTAAGATGTCCAGCTCACTTAACTACATCGCGTTCAGAAGTGCCGTAGCTTCGTTCTCCGGGACCTGAACACAAGGTTAAGCATGGGCTCATTTTTATTCATTATAAGTTGCACTTTTATAAATCTCAAAACATTGACACAACAAAGCAATTACCTTAAGTTCAACCGGTGTTGTATTCCGGTGTTTTGGCAACAAGAACAGGTACGATAAGGACAACGATACACATATACCACAAACTCCAACAACTCCATGTAATTAAAGTCACTACAGAACAATTTTCTTTCACATTATATGCATTCATTTAATAACACGGCTGGAAATTTTTGTTGGAAATCAAAAATCTCTCCACTCCAACGCTAACATGTATATCTAATGGTTTAAAACGACGTTCAAGTAATGCTTTCATGAAACACTACTTTATGTTTCACGAGAATGAGAGTTTAATGAGAATCAATGAGAAAGTTGAATTTGTTTGACAGTTTTAAATTCTTGTTTGACTAGGAAGACAATTTTTCTTAGTACAATGAACAGGTTCGTTCACTCACGGGTCTGGGTTACGAAACGTTTTTATATTTACAAGAATAATGAACCTGTAGCACTACTAGGTTATTGTTAATTTTCCTCAGAAAATCACGACGGTGGTTAATAGAACCTGAGCCGTCAAGAACTTTCGTGCACTCTCTCGTACTTTAGAACGAAACCAATACAAATGGCGCTAAAATTATGTTTTGTTGCAAAATCAATCGCGGGACATTTTCATGACTGCGACTCGTCGCTCTAAGCTGATTTTGTATCGGAACCAAAAAAAATTATTATGACGACTTAATGTCTTATATACTGATGCCCCTTTTAA
Organism: Callyntrura sp. NNG-2020; assembly: GCA_027744055.1. Lineage (NCBI taxonomy): Eukaryota > Metazoa > Arthropoda > Collembola > Entomobryomorpha > Paronellidae > Callyntrura > Callyntrura sp. NNG-2020. Next base: position 4,678 of record JAHZNE010003953.1, read on the forward strand.
CTTTTAAAATACGTTTAAGAGTGATTTGTAATATTATTATACTCATTTAATTCACTAACTTTACATTTTAGAAGTTATTTTTTGTTATTTATTACCGTTTATTACTCTTTAAGGTAAGAAATGTCTTGGCAATTTCCGTTCACAAAATTTAAGAATGAAAGTTTAATTTGCGTAAAAACCAAAAGTAGCCTAACTTATGGGTGCAGGAATTCAAAAAACAATGCCGTATCGTAATGCCATTAATTACACACAATCGGAACCCCAATCTGGCAGCATAATCCATATACCAACGTAGGATAGTACATACAATCCAACTATTCTCAGAAACTCTTGTAATTTACATGGAGAACAAAATAAGTCTTCAGCATAAACTTTGGGCTCCATGGCTACAGCAAAATCGACAACAACAACAACAACAGCACATATGCAGTAATGTTGTAAATACAAAGAATATGTTTTCTTGTACTCCGGGTTGTGAATTGTTTTTTATCTACCAGAATAATACAGTTAATACACCTACAAATGATAGTAGCATTGTTATTATTTCCCCCAGAAAACCTGCGGTGGTAGTTACTAGAACTTGAGCATTGAATTGCATTGGTGTTATCTTTCGGTTCTTTGATTTACAAGCATTAAAGAGAAAGGTGTTGCAATTTAATCGCGGTACCTATACATTTTTATTACTGCGACTCGTTGCCTCAATCTATTTTTTTATAATCGCACAAATGATTATAATGACTCGAAACTTTCATGCTGGTAAGAAAGTATAACAGCTCGACATTCCAACTCTGACAGTCAATAAACTAATGGGATTACGTAAAAAATTGATTTCTTCCAGCAGATACTACCTGTAGGTTAAGTCACCCGTCACATTAAGTATTATCTACAGATAACATGACAAATTAGCTAAAACCCATCCTTCTGTTATTGACACAACCAAAACACAGTCACAAAACTAACTACCGTTGGGACTCGAATATCATCTGCTGATACGACAATGCCGCGATGGATAAAATTATCTAAAACGACGTTCAAGTAAATGAACCTCCAGAGACGTTAACTCTTGTAAAATATGATACTCACATACTCACATGCACCGATGAACCACTGTCGGTTGGTAAACACAACGTTTAAGCTAACTAATGAGATATTACGTTTACCATTTTAGAAATTTTAGAGTCATGAACCAATAATTTTAATTCATTTTAATCAACTTTGCAAAATGTATATAATTTGAATTTTCGTTGTTAATGACAATTAAACCACTTACATCATCTAGAAATTCATACTGTGTGATCTGAGCAACCAAAACTATTAAAGAGAGTTGCTTTCTTGTTACGTTGAAACATTAATGATCTCGANTATATAATTTGAATTTTCGTTGTTTATGACAATTAAACCACTTACATCATCTAGAAATTCATACTGTGTGAACTGAGCAACCAAAACTATTAAAGAGAGTTGCTTTCTTGTTACGTTGAAACATTAATGATCTCGACAATAAAAACATTTTTACGCTAACATTTTTCGTAAACATCAAGCGTAAGTCACCTATGAATGTAAAAGGTCGAAACAACAATACATGGACGGTACCGTAATGCCCATAGTTATACACAATCTGAACCCCATTCTGGCGAATTAGTCTGTAGAACATGTCGCAAAGGTATACACCACCCAATTATTCTCGAAAACACATGAAATTCACATGGAGAACTTAACTTATGAAAATAAGTCTTCAGCATAAAGTTTTGGGGCTCCATCAGCATTTAATTCAATTAACAATGAAAAAAGTTGCAACGTCATTCAATTTCACGTTTGTTTTATTGAGTTTAACGTGGGCGACTACGATTTTTTCTTCGTGCTCGCATTCAAAATACAATTACTTGACTGAACCAGTTTCTCAAACACTGCCAGCCACCGGAATTTCTTCATCGAGGAAAATACTATTGCTTGACAAGTACCTGCTGCCTGGCATATGTTCGTAAAAATGTCCAGAAGTACCGGGACACAAGTTAAATTATATTTTGATTAGATCCTTCCTAAAAAATAAATTTCAAGTAAAATGCATGTAAAAATATTACGGAAAGCTGCAAAAATATTTGCAAATGTATAAACAGTAGAATACTATCAATATTCGAATTTGTGTAACGTCAAAGTTGGGCGGGTTTAATATAAATATAATGTTTATTTTATAATACTTCTCTCGTGAGACACTGCAACACGACCACAAACATGGTGTCATATCAATTCAGGGACTTTGTATAACTATATGTTAATAGTTCCATTCCATTTAATATTTATTTCGACATGTCCTGTTTAATGTCATGGCTGATTGGAATTTTCAATCGTCTTGAACAAATTTTGTAACATAAAAAGTGTGGTACAAAGCAAAAAGTGTGGTACCTTTAATGGTACAGAGCAAATAATTAATTTTGAGGAGTAGAAAATTATTTTTCCAGAAAGCATGGCTTATCATCTGGAAAGTTAGGATCCTAATTCATTTTCATTATATCTTTCCCGATTCATGTGCATTCGTTCATGTGAGATAAATGACTATATCAAGACAACAAATTCAAATTATGTATTCACTAAAAAAGACGGAGTCCCGACACTAAGTTTATTCTTAAATTTATGTCCGCAAAACCGTAACTCGTTTTTCTATTTAATTTATACATGACACTCACGCAAATGGACGGCCGGCTAATCTTCATATATGTTGCGAGAGAAATATGCACATACTAGTTAGGAAATGTAGAAAAATGCTAATATTAGACAAACGAAATAAACGTGGTCAATAAATGTAAAGATGACACAACAGAAAACGTCCTTATTTAGAAGTACTCCTTATCAGGGCCTATCCTACGCTGGAGAAAACTGGAGAACGTTCTCCAGGCCGTACACATTTATGGGCAGTACAAAGGTAGGGGCTGTACAAACCAGGGGCCGTATAAACGTTGAGACCGTACACATTTGGAAGCCCTAAAATTTATTACCTAAAGTTTGTTAAATTAGAATCGAAGCATTTTGAAATTAAAAGAGGTTTACCCATTGTACAAAATGTAGGAACGTGCATTAGTACGGCGTAAGTAAAACGCCGTTTTGTAGTATTACTCCCAGTTACATCCTGCGATAACAAAATGATTTAAATAAATTCCTTTAGACTAATCGTAAGTTGAAAGATTCCGATAAATAGCATTACCAACTTCTAGAAGATACAAAATGGGTGGAAGTATCTGGAATTCCATTCTCTGTAGAATCAATATTATTAACAAAATACTACGCAAATGGATTACAAACAACCAATCATTTCGTTTGTTTTGTATCGTGGATAGAGAAGTATAATTAGAGTTGCAGAATACTTTAGATTAGTGCGAAAGCAATTGCAGAAAAAATTGAGCATGACATGATTTTAAATGTAACATGAACAATTCCAAGGCAGTATTTTTGCAGGATTCAATAAAACAGTTGAAAGACCAAACCGTCATAGTGAAATGTGATAAAGTCGTCCTCTGTCTTCTGTCGTCAGGACTATTTTTCTTGGTAACAAAATTTTGCGTATAATTAGGCCAACTCATTCACTCAAAGTTTTTGAATAAATGAGTACATCAACACCGTGTGCACGATGAAAACTTCAAAAGATTTCCTAATACTCCTAATACGTATGTTCCAATGAAGCATATTCATCCTGCAAAAATACAAATATATTTGTGGTTCACGGTACTGAAAACTAGTTATGATAAACTTACTTACTGTAACAATCTTACAGTATTGTGTAACATGCATAATGTAGCAATATAGCTTAAGCTGTACTATTTGCCGATGATGGCGATAAAATAGTTAATGAATTTGTCTTAAACAAAAGTTGTACTGATAAAGATATTCTTGCTGAATTTGTTACATATTCTTGCGTTTCAGGGAGCCGTCCAAATAGCAATGCTCCAGGCCGTGCAATGGCTAGGATAGGCACTGCTCCTTATTCAAAATTTTCTGTTAAAAATAACGCTGTTGATAATTTTTAAATTAAAAATTTTCAACATAAGTCCATCTCGAATTTGAAAGGTAAATGGTAATAGGCAGTTAATGCAAGTGGCATTTACGTGAAAGCAGTATTCAATCAAATTTAACACGTACAGACGTACAGAGTATATGATCGTAAATAACAATAAATCGGCATAACTTTTCGTTGAATGCCAAAATAAGTAATAATACATACATGAAACAGCCAATTAGTGTAGCGGCGTCTCAAGTTTAAACGGTCATGTATTACAGTGTAGAACTGAAGTTGTCGACATTGAAACAATACTCCGCTTTTCCAATTTTCTATGTTAATGAGACTTATGAAATTTTGTAACGTCAACGTAGAATTTTAAAACCAAGATTGAATAAGATATCCTTAATGCTTTAAAGAGCATTATGGCGGTTTGTTAAACAAACGTGAACCATTGTGTAAAGCTGTCGTTCTGTTTTTTGTTTGACAAAATTACAATTCAATTGGTGTCTTGATATAGTCTTTTGACTCCGCGTTGGAACACGAATCGGGAAAGATATAAGGAAAATGAATATTGAGGGTCTTATCCTTGAAGTTTTAGATACAACATTGGTTTTTGTATGTAATGTCTGGAAGAGTTAGGATCCCACCTTTTCCACATGATAAGCCATGTTTTTTGGAAAAATAAGTTTCTTCCCTGGAAAATTAATTATTTGGTCTACCCAATTAAGATTTACTCAGAAAAATGTTCACCGTGTTATGAATTTAGTTAAGTGTGAAAGTTGTAAATACAGTGAATTATAGTAATATTGTATATCAGATATTGTAGAATAAGTAATGGTTACACAAACAATGACTTGATTTATTCAAACATTTATTTTTTTTCTAAGGGAAAATAGTGACATTTTCCTTCGGCTAATTGTCATGGTGGATTTACTAATTCTATTTCAGAAAATTATAGAGTCATATTTCCCTCTTATAATTTCTCTTATAAATTCAGAAACTTATTGCTAAATGTTAAAATGCCTACGGTAACTATCTCTGCAAAGTCTATATTATCCTTCAAAGTTTACGGATTCAGACACCAGGTAATTGTTGGAACAATCACACATCACTATTAAAAAGTAAGTATTTCCAATTTGTTAGGCGATCGTTCAGTTTCTGTATGACATGGTGTAATTTCAAAACACGTACGACAAAAATATAAAAATCCGTAAAACTTATAAATGTTTTCCTTACTTTGCACAGATCTTCAAAATTCACCATGTACAAATCAGGTTTAGATGCGTACTCGTATGTTTACCGGACTTTACTAACCCAGTACCAACCAATACTGATCAAGAAAACGATAGTACTTTACTCTGTTCAAATTCCCTACACCAAAAATTGGACAAACATGAATCATTGTTTTAATTCTTTCATCAAATCTAAAAGACGGTTTTATAATTTAAAATTTTCTGTACGCTTAAACATAAAAGCATTTATTGGACGCTCGCTTTAGAAAAAAATTGTAGTTTAATTAAGTGCCACCTGTAAAACTGGAACTGATTTCGACGCTATATACCAAATTATGTCGGTAATAAAAGTAGGATAAAAAGGTACAGATAACGGTAAGATGTAAAAGGTTTTGAAAGGTTCTTGCATAAAGATGGTAGATGTAGATACAAAGGTCTTATTAAGTAAATTGTTACTGAAAAATTGTAGAGAACCACTATACAGTTACATACATCTAGTAAAGTTAGAATAAGAAGCACTAACTTATATTGGCTTTTTTATATTTAATGTTTCAAAGTTACTCTGCTAATACATCATATTGGCAAATGGTGATTTGTGCGTAGTGTGGATTATTCAATATAATATGTATGATCTCCTATTATGTTTGCCTCAAGTAAATGTTTATCGTGAATTTAAATTTATGCAGCAATTCAGAGTTTACAGCAAATTTTAATTTAATTTCACAATGCATTTATACTGCATTTAGTTTATGCATCGTACTGACAATATTTATATGAAATGTACAGCAAGCAGCATGAGTACACACTACCGGAGAACTGCTATGCATGTGTGTTGTAATTTAGAAGTTAAAAATCAAACGGACCTAATCATATTTAGTGTGAGACAGATAGTCATTTATTTTCTCTAATACACTCCAGCAGTATTTATTTGTCTATCACATAGTACAAACAGCTTCTCGGAGCTTCACAACAAAAAAGTGGATATTATTTATCTTCATTTAGAACAAATGATTTCTCATTTTACGAGGAAGTCGTATCTGCGTAATTTCGTTTTTGTAGTTGTGATAAAACTTAATCCGTAAAAGGTCCATAGGTACCTTCAATTTGTACTGCATAACATTTTCTTTATGTACCAAGTAATCCTGTGATGCAAAACACTAACTTTAACGTTTAATTACCAGTTTGTGTGTTTTCTCTCATCCAATATATATCGCGCTGTGTATTGCAAATACATGTGCAAATAGACAAAGACCAAATAATATTGTAAATATTTGAAATGCATTTTTCGATAAATTCGATATGCGTTGTTGGCGAAATTTGTATAAATACGTTTAAAATAAAAATTAATTGAAAGGAGCGTTTAAATAAAATTAGTAAAATACATGTATTTAAACGGTTCCTGTTTCAACATTACCAGTACCCTTTCCCATAGTGTTAAACACACACTATCTCTCGCTCTTGATATGTTAAACAAACGCCCCCTGTCGTGTTAGAACAATATGTTATTCGGAAAATTAAAATGAACACGGTAATGCGTGTGTTGGGGTTTTTAGTCGACGGGAAAGAATCGCAAGCGTAAGGATTTGTACGGACTCACAAACGCTTTAATCTGTGACTGTGACGATTACCGCAGACAGGATCCCGAATATAGTCGACATTGAAGAATTGTCCAAACTTATCTTCAGGTGGGTCCTGTCACGTTCCCACTCCAGCTGGTCCACAATGCGGCGGAGTCGTCGCTACTTTACCCTGCTCAAATTCCCAAAGACAAAAATTAGGAAAAGTTGAATTGATGTTTAAATTCTTCAACCAAATCTACAAAATGGTTTAACCTTTTTTAGATTTAAAATTTTCTTTACGATAAAACAAAGTCATTCATTGGGCTTTCGCATGTTAAAAAGTGTATTAAAGCTTCACATGTAAAACCTGATCAATTTTGATGACAGTAATCAGTTTATGTTCGACAAGAATATTGGAGTTGTAGAAAGGTACGTGGAAATCACTTATTAAGTAAATTTGTGAGTAATACAATTTCTAATAAAAAATGGTAGTACTGCTTTCGTTACTAGTTTGATTTAAAACAGTAGTCATTTGTTTTGAGAACCTTAATTTGTATTCTATTTATTCTACCTAGTTCCGTCCTGACAGCCAAAGAGTAGAGACGTCAGATTGTGATTGTCTCAAGTCAATTAGGTATTCACAAAAATTTGCTGACTAATCTGACAATCCAACGAGATTAATCTTGGCAAAAAGTTATACACAAATAGCTATGGAGCAATATGATACAAAAAATGAAAACTTATCGTTTTTGTACGGCTCCCCTGTGTTTGACCTTATAGCGTGCGTGAAAAGCACTTGC
>JAHZNE010003954.1:0-34230 GCA_027744055.1 Callyntrura sp. NNG-2020
TATGCAAATGCGATATCCCGGAGATGTCCATGCACGAAAAGAAAGCTAATCGGTTGGTGTATTAAATGTACAAATCAATTTGACCAAAAGTCGACAAGAGCAGTTGCTGCAACACCGCCAATAACATTGTAAGGCTGTATCTATATGACTTTTACAGAGTGTATATTGTATGATCCGTACCCGGACAGACCAGGCCAAACTTTTCGGTAGCTGCATCTCAGGTTTACACCCTTCTAGTTTTCCTACATACTATATACCTGCATCTTCTAAAAATTTACAGATATAACCTGCGACCTCCGCTCAACAGGGAGTCTTTAAATTGAATGGCTGCTCGACACGAACAAAAGCAACTAAATTACGACAACGTACCTACAGTAGTTTCAGTTTCGACAATCGCGCAAATGGCACTCATTGTCAGTGGCTTTTCCTCGTTACGATTATTATCCCACTTACATTATTAGTTAAACATAAATCTCTTCTTTTCCTAGCTACACTATCCATTCGGTTTTCTTCTTCAAGTAAAAGTAGTCTGCAGTCAAGCAATATTCTTCAAAAGAAACTACTAGCATGCATGCAGCTAGGAGGAGACTACTCGTCTGATGGATGCCTGGTCGACTGGCTAAATTAACCAGCAGCGAGAAGCAAAAGGTATCATAATAATAATAATAATAATAACAATAATAATAATAATGGTGAATGCTAAACAATCATAATAACTTTATCTTCCAACAAAGCGAAAACCAGAACAGTTTTATGGTCATTAGTTATTACTACATCATCGTTGTCATGTCGTGTATAGTGATGATACCATATAATATTTATACGTAACGTTGAAACTTACAATTGTACGCACAGCTGTTCTCCCTGTTTATATCCAACAATAACAACAATGAAATGCCGTGGTTCTGCCTGGCAGCAGCAGCAGCAGCAGCAGTGCACACACTGACACAAAGATAATTGAATGTTGAATGGTATTTTATGGATGTAAGTAAACACCGACCATCACGTTATCCTTCTTCTTGTATTTATTGTTTATTATTAGTACTACTACTATTCTTATTATGATTATTATTCCAATCGTTAAAACCGTTTTCACACTTGTTGAACCGCTAAAGCAGCTCTTTTCATTTCACTAATAAAACAGCATCACCACCAACCACACAGCAGCATTTACATTTAAGTTATATAAACTGTTCTCTATCTCTCTCTCTCTCTTCTCTATCGTTATTCTGAACTAACTTCACGGCGGCAGCTTCTTTTCTACTTCTTTCTTCACAACTGAATTCAGCCTAGTAATTTAGCAATCGTTGTAAACGAACAAATTAACTTCGTTTATGAATATGATTATTACGGCGACGACAACAAGTAGCCTTCCATTTAATTTTTTGTTGTTGTTATTATCAGCTTTTGTCAAATAAAAGTAAAATAAATTGAATCCAAATAATTTACTTCACGGTTTTGCACACTACTGACCACCACACACCACATATATATTTTTATTTTATGACGTTTACATTTTTCTCATGCTCATAAGAAGCAACCTTGACCAATATCACCAATCATGTTGATGAAATCATTTAATTCGGCGTCACTGTCGTAACATGGCATTTTCACGGCAATGACATCATCCTTATTCATTAAAGTTTCAAGTTTTTAGTGATGCTACATATAATCTCTCTCTATAGAATATCACGGAGTCAATCGTACGAACCAAAGGCGAGCGAAATCAACAAAGCACTGCATTGGTGCAGTTAATTAATAATAAACTGAGCCGCCGGCAGCAGCGTGATTCATACGGCTCACTCAACAAGTAATAGTAATAATTAGTCACTCAAAACATTTTGCAGCTCTGCTAATTCCCACCGATAAGTCAAATTCAATTATGAAATCTTCGAGGCGAACAGATAATCCAATTAATCTATTAACAATAATAGAGACACTAATCCTCTAAATAGTCAGATTAGGACCTAACTATGCTAGTAAATAGTACAACAAAAGTAAAAGTAGAACAGATTATCACCTCAAAGATGCGGCCTATTGTGGATGATCTTGACGGATATTTGAAATTTTTCAGCGTAAAACCTTACCCAGCTGGTGGTTTTTTCTTCAGTCAGCAGATTAGTTTTAGAGAACAATTCTAATGGTAGCACTACCACCCAAATTTCTGAATAAAAAGGGCGTCAAACTAACAACAACAAAATCACAAAAGGAATAACATTGAATGTATAATGCAGCTGTAGTTCCATATTTTTTTTTATTCTTTCGCCATTCTTTTGATGATGAGCGTCGTCCAACGTCATTATTTTGTCCCCATAAAACAATCAAAATGCGTACAGTTGTATTTAACCACATCGGTAAAAATAACAACAATGTACAGTACTAGCGCCAAACAACAATATGAACAGATCACCAACAACAACCAACAATTCACCACATTCCTTCGCCGTCTTTTATGAGTAGCATCATCATCATCATCATATGATATAATGACGACGATGATGATGACCACGGACGACAAAAGCGTGATACGTACCAATATCAATACCACACCACACACTACAGTTGACTGACGGACTGTGACTGTATTGTTTTGTTGTTGTAATTATTGTAAACAATTAACATCGCGCGCATTGCACAAATTCCTTTTCGTAATGAAGATGACAAAAAGATGGTTGCTGCTGGGTGTACAGTGGTAGTACAACGGTTTCGTTTGATGGGTGGGTGCTGCTGGGGCTGACCAGCAAACGCAAATGACAAAGAGTCCCTAGGCACCCCTTCTCATCTCAATGTTTTGAGTGAATAAAAACATGAAAAGAGAAACAGTGTGCAAATGCGTGCGTCTGTTTACCCAAGAGTCATTATAACAAGAAATTATCATCAAGAAAGGACCACTTACTAACTGTTTACTACTGCTTCTCTCTACCTCTCCCCCAACTGCATCTACCTACCACCACTGCTTTAATTTTAGGGCGACGTCGACCAAAACGACAACGCTACGCTGCTGCCGCTGACAAAAGATAAAACAGGAAAATAAATGAGCCTCACACTAAAATACCAGCAGCAGCAGCAGTACCCGTCTTAGTAGACGCAGTATTAGCAGTGAATACTACAATACCAATGATTCGGTCACGGTCATCGGCTACCGTCATCACCACCGCTGCCATGCCACTACTACTTCTACTACTGATGATAATGAGGAGGATGCAGCAGCATCATCATCATCAGAGAGGCAATAACAACTATGTGTACTACAATTTTTCGTCACCACACCACCACCACCACCGTCTTCGTCGTCATCTTGTTCATCTTCCTTCGTCGTCGTCTTCGTCGTCAAAGGAGGAAAGTCAGTGAACCAACAACAACAACTACAAAAACCAACCGTGCAGAGAGCAGTGGTGGTAGTGGTAGTACTATATTTTATTGTTGAATATTTATATTTAAAGATGAAACGGATTTAGAGCTTTTATATGGTGTGCACAGAAGAGAGCAAGCAGAAGACTCCCCTCTTCTCATTGACAGTCAACACAACAACAATAATAATATGCACGAACCAAATGGAAAGAACAATGCAATGCGATCTTCTTAATAGTGGTAAAATATTTATATATTAGATTTTTTACTACCTTATCTCCGACAGTCGAACATATCAAGCTTGAGGAAGAACTGAGGATGAAGATGACGATGAGGATAAAACACCGTGACTGCTTTGTTAGTAGTAGTTGACTGTATTATTATTATCTGTTTATCTGTTTATGTATAAGAAGGTTACGTGTTGTTTATATAGTTTTAACGACCGACGAATGGCGACAATAATACGGTGATAATTCAGCTGTGGATGATGATGACCACTAACAAACAACTTGTTATGTTTTATAAATGCAATTTCAGTTTTTCCTTCAATGTTCCCTCTCGGCTCTCCTTCTCCAACTTACTTTTGTGTGACTCTGTCCACTCTCCTTGCCTTGACGCTCGTTGGTTAACTATCAACGACTGTACTTAACAGCTGCACACTTCAACGACAGATTGAATTTTTTAACAAGAGCGAGAAAGATTAGGCGCTTTTCTTTAATTTTTCCTTCTATTTAACTTCTTTATAATCTTGTTCTTTCTATTTACTAAATTGTCCACTTAACTGACGACGGACTGCACACAAGTACACACAACAGTTGCTGTTGATTATTCTCTTTATTTTTCTATTTTCTTTCTTTCTCTGTTCTGCCACTATGCTGATGATGGTGGGAGATGTTAAATCACCAGAAAAGTTATGAAATGCCCAATGCACGTACACAATCACTTCAACTTACAACTCCACTCCACCATCACAAACGCCACACTCTCTCCCTCTCCTACCAAAGAAATCCCTATCTAAAGAAACAAATAAATATAAAAAAAAATATACACGGTCAGTACACAATAGAACACTTATTATTGCTCCTCACTCACAAGTAAGTCCTCTCCCAAACATACGCTCTTTCAACAGTCGCCTTTACATAGGTAATCACACATCACATCTAGAAAAAAACAAGCAGACAGAGTCAGGGCCCCAGAAAAAGTATTTCGTTGTCGTCGTCGTCGTCGAACAAAACAACAAAAAGCGGGTATAATATTGACCACCTCACACTATAAAATGTGACGACACGGCAACAACGATGTGCTGACGATGAGGATGGTTTTGGATGAACAAGATTATAAGAGCTTAAAAATACAACAGGGAAACCTTATGAATGAATCGCAATTTTTTTTCTTGTTTTCTCTCTCTCTCTCTCTCCTCTAACTTGCTACCACCTTGTCAAACAATAATATGTATTGATAATACCACCAACCACACCGTTGTTGCGCCTTGCTGTCTTCCAGCCATATCCACACACAAACAACAATACCACTCAAGTACTAATGATATTGATGAATATAACGACCCTACAATTTCTTGTTAATATTTAAAAATATGTATAGGTAACAATAGTAATATTTCGTTCCTCCCCTCTCCACATGCAAGTGTTTGGGTACACAACAGCCGAAAAGCTGCTACTACTTTTTCTTTAGACGTGGACGACGTTGTCGCCGTCGTCGTCAGATTTATTATTACAACAGTAACAGTAGTAGTGGCAGCAGAAAAAAAGAAGACCAAGACAATTTTGCATTTATTTATTCACCTTTTCTCTTCTTTACGACAACTTGTCTCTCTCTCTCTCTCTTGTCGTCTTGGTGTGTACAAGTAGCCGTGTAGTTGTACCAACACTAAAATGGTAAATTTGGATGGATAGTGATGGTATGTCTATTACTCTGTGTACTTATTTACCTTTTATCACTCTTGCAAATTCACCCTGTATATTTTAGAGTGGAATCAGCGTGGAAGAGCAGCAGCGCAGCGTAGCGTAGAAAATGGATATAATAAAACAAGAGAGATGAGGTGGATAAAATAACCAGTATACATGGACAGAGAGAAAGAGAGAGAGAAAAAAAAAGTTTCAAAGCGAAACAAGATATTTAGTATTTTTTATGTACGAGACTAGTTGTGGTTGTAGTAACAAGTAAACGTATAACGACAACGACAACAACAACAAACCTGGTTTTTCATCTCTCTCTCGCTCTTGTCGTTGCTGTGTGATGCACAAAACACCGTAGTAGTGAAATAGGACCGAACCGAGTTTTTTCCTAAATATTTTTCCTCTCTTCGCGTCGTCCACCTTAATATTCGTCGACTTTTTGATATTATTTTCTCTCGTCGTCTTTTCTACTTGACTTGCCTCTCTTGTGAGTAGTATGTACCGTTTTTTATTATTTTGCTCATTGAATCTTCTTCTTCCCTTGCCATATCACTCACTTCACTACTCTACGTGAAGACGACGACGACGATGAGTAGTAGTAGTAGTAAGTAGTAGTAGCCGTCCACACACACACTAACTGATACTTTTTCTCAATGTAAATTCCTTCTCTCCCCCTCCCTCCCTGTCTTGTTCACTTTTTTCTTCTTCTGCTTACTGATATAGTATTTTTTTTAGCAAAGTAGTAGTTTATATGCTTATTAGTGTTTATATCTTTTTGGCTATATGACTTTTATGTTGGTATTCGCCGTATTTGTCGTCGCCACCACCGCCGCCGATGAAGCAACTAGGTATATATAACAGAAGGCATTTTTGTGTATGGATACACATTAACAATATGTACGTATATGAAGCGAGCGATTCAATTCAAGAGAACGATATGACACCACCACACACAAAAACTCCTTTACCACCACCACCACTCTCTCGCTCGTTGTTCCTCCTCTCTCTGTTGTTGTTCAAGCGAACAAGCAAGAAGGCTTGTTTGGCAGGGAAGGCATGGCGTGTATACGTATATTTTGTACATGTTTGCTACTGAGACGAGACGAGACGTGCATAGCAGCAGAACAGTATTAAGTTGTAGAAATTGTAAGAAAACGAAGATGTTCAGAGATAGATGAGCACACACGGGAGATGTGGGCAGTGGTAGAAAATAGTAATAGCAAGTGGTAGTAGTAGTAGAAGTAGTGGGCAAGTAAAAAAGCAAGTATGCAAGTGTGTAGACATTTTTTTTAAGACGAGGTTTTGAGTGTGCAGAGCGAGCGTTTGTAGGAAAAAGCTGATTGATTTTGTATTGTGGTAAATGTCTGCATGAAGTGGTAATGGGCATTTATATACGTACTTTTCTGTAGAAGAGCGCCGAGCGTTTGAAATGTGTACAAGAAGCGGTGGGGATATAGTAACGTTGGTGAGGAGGACTACGGCGACAACGATGCAATGGCGAGGAGGAGGAGGATGATATGATGATGATGGTGTAATGTAGGAATAGAATGCATCGCCCGCCACCACTACCACCGTACCGTCAAGCCAAGCATTTGAAGCATTTTTTTTCTGTTTCTTATCTTCTTTCTTTACGTACGTGTGGGTACAATTATAGTGGTAGATGGCCGATAAAAGGAGACAATATTGCGAGATGAGGATGTTGGATGTGATTTGACTGTGATGATGGTGATGGCTATATGGCTAGCGACAAGAAAGAATGCAATTCACCGCGGAAAATGCCCGATAGATAGGACGATAAGCCACCCGGCCACGACAACAGCGGAAAAGATTGAATGGTGGTTGCGCTATAATCATGTTTTGTTTATGATGATGATGAAGATGATCATCCTCCTAATCGTTTTTCTCAGTCTTATTTTCGAGAGGCTGCAAACGATGTAGCTCACGTGATAAACGGAGCTTTTATACGTCGTGATAGTCGTGTTATATAGCCAATGTGGAAACTGCAAAAGGTTCCTACTTTTCGAGATGATGATCATGATCACGCTATATTTCGAGCTTTATGTTCGGCTCTGGTATGAGTTCATTTTGTGGGGTGCCGTAAACTCATGCTAACATATTTGGTAGGTGATGTCAGTTCCGGTCGTCCGTCCGCTCCCGTATGCATGACAGGGTGACTTTAATTTGAACGTCGAAACCTTTTGAAGCTTTTTCTCCAGCGGATTAGAACATTTTTGTATATGCTACTACAATAGTCTTAAACTGTCAACAATAGTTTCATCGTTAAGATATATGACAATAAGGGGAGATTCATTAAATATTGTTTATTCTTGTTGCGCCAATAATTATTCTTCATTCAAAATTATTTAATATGCGCATAGAACATGCATAACATAATTGCTTACAAACTTAAAACCTCTTTAAATACATTGTTTAGTGTTTACCCCTTCAGTAGGAGTGTTTATTTAAAGGGTTTTGCCCTGCCAGTATCACTGTAGGCATAACATAATTGCTTACAAACTTAAAACCTCTTTAAATACATTGTTTAGTGTTTACCCCTTCAGTAGGAGTGTTTATTTAAAGGGTTTTGCCCTGCCAGTATCACTGTTCCTAATACCCATTGTGTGCAACAATGAAAACAATGGCTGAATATAAAGTACACACCTATTTTTAGCCAAAACATAATACAAAATGTAGAAAATGGTAAAGCATAAAAGTGAAACTGCCATTCTATCCTCCCATAATCGATAAATTAAAATTTGGGGCAACACAGTTGACAGTGACTCAACCCTTCCTTCATACATACCACTTTCTCAAGTAATTTGTGCGCGCCCATAAGAAATGGTTAAAATTAAAAATGCGCTTTCATATATGTATTGCGTGCCTATATATAAAGCCTTTGTTTGCGGCCACTTGAATAGAAAATAACAAAATATTAGGGGATAGGGAAGTTTATAAGTTCGCTTTTATAATCCGAAGACACAATTCAACTGTCATTACATCAATTAAGGAAGGTAAATTCACCCCCTTAATTTTCTTCTGAGAAGTGGATGGCGAAGCGAAGTGAAATCGCTTCCTAAAGGTACCGGTGCCTCCTTGAAACTTTATGCATGCACACAGTTTGATTCCTGTGACATTAAGCCCCGTGGAAGTCTTCCGTTCCGAAAATGTGCAACTTTTTTTATTCTACTTTCAAGAATCGATTGCAGACAAGGTGCATTTTGCGCAGTTGTACTTCCATGAAGCGCCCATCCATATGTATTGTATATCTGTTGTACTAGCATTAATATTTCTTCAGTAATCTAGCAACATTGCAAACATTTTCATCCTCAAAAAAATTCTTGTGCAGAATTTCACCCAAAAAATTTGGCTCTCCAATACTCCCATTATTTCCTTTTTTACGTTAAAAAAATCATGTTCCGTTTTGTTCTGCTTTCAATCTCATCTCATATCTCTTGGCCATCCACATAATATTATCTCCAACAATAAGAACAACTTTTATAAAAGAAAAGCCTTATTTTGGGAGATACTTTGTCTTGCTCATCATCATGTCAGCCATGCCATTAAAGCATTGTAATATTGCTGTAACCGCTGTTCATTACTGGTGATGCGTTGCTGCTCTGCGGGTTGATGTTAATATATTATTTGTGCGAAGACCACGTCTCTACCCTTGTTGTGTGTATGTTCCACCACATACAGCAATGTCATCATCAGATGTTACCAGGATAACGATGACGGAAAAAATGCCCGTGTGTGCGTGTATTATTAGACCTACTACTACACACCAAAAACGTGGGATGGGTAAGCTACTGAATGCACGCCATCAAGTTAACTAGGAACTGAATGGATAATGTCTCAACCTGGCTTCGGCTTCCCCATGCAATTCCTTCTCCTCTGCCTGTGAGAGCCTCGCTTTTTAACATACGTCTAGGTGGTAATAATGATAAAAGGGTAGGTAGATATTAAATGTGCAGTACTTAAAACACCAGGGAAAAAAGAGACCAACACAGAACACAAGAAGACAAGACCTTGAGCCAAAAATACTGTGCATAGAAATCTCATGAAATTATCGCTTCAAACATCCATCCATATATACGTGTATTGTACAAAATACAAGACGTGTATTGAGGAGCGTGTGTTCTTCTCTCTTCTGGCATGGGTACAGGCATGGGTTTTTCGTTCAAGTCAGAAAAGATGAGCATCTTCTCGCCTTTTGTGTTTGTCTGTTGTGTACAAGAAAATGAGTAATGTGGCGGTGACAGTCTCAAGTCAGGAGCGTACATATTTCGAAGATTTAACAACGTCAGGTTACATTATTGAAGGAGTAAGTGCACACAACACACACGTAAGTTCCCTTTTGTGTAAAGAGGAAATAATATGTTTCGGTTTGTGTGTGGCGGCGGCCCATAATGTTACACGCTGTACACAGGCCATCATGTATTTTTATTCTAGTCGTCGCGTCGTATATATCGTTCGTACGTAACCCAGCAGCGGTATTAGAAGACGGAGAACTCTGGCATTGATTGAATAAAAAGAATGAGTAAGCATTCACTCAAAAAAAAACTTCGAAGACCAGAGAGAGGAGGGTGTTATTACGGACGAAACGAAGAAGCCTCATATTCCATAGGACGATATCTCCTCGTAAGACACGCACACGTAACAATAAGTAGAATGTATACAACAATTAATGCGTTTTCTGCCTTTGGCTGATGGGTACTATTTGTGTGTAAGTGGCAAGTGGAAGGGACTCCAAGTTCCCACTATTTAACAACGCAGCACACACAGCAGATTCGTCATTAGGGGTCTATAAGTTGTATTATTATCATCATGTAGCATTTCAGAAAAGAACCGTCCTGCCTAGCAGTAACTATGACATTGTACTACCGTCGTTTTGCAATAATAGTACGCATGGAAGAGGGGGGGGGTCGCAATAAGCTGAAGCTAATCCCAATTGGCGTTTTCCTACAAGCAAGGTGCTATGTATAATGTATGTGTTCATTAGACTTTTTTATGATGGTAGGTATGGTATGCATGTTCAATTAAGTCGAAGTTGGTGGTGAGTGCGGCATGCACCTTTCACCTACCTACAAAATGAAAATGACCATTACAATCATATAATGGAATTTGTGCCAAATGTTACCCATTTCTTCTAGCTACTTTGGGTATGCAGGCAGGTGCAATATGATGACGATGGTTTGGTTTTTCATTTCGAATGGCGTTACTGCTGTTGCTGTATTTTATGTAGGACCAGCTAGTTAGTAGTCCTTTATTTAAAACTCAAGTGTTTAAGGCAGGACGACCGTAACTGAAGGGATTCTTTATAGTATGGATAAATTAGTTGCAAAAAGAGTCCAAATTTCTGAACGGATCGATGTAGATCGTAGAGGATGTTTGCACGTCAAGTTTGGTCACAGTTTGTTTGACCCTTGGTTTGACCGTATTACTGCCAAAATGTCGATTAGGTCTTTAGCTCATAACTTTTAGATTCTGATATACGGGGTTTTCGCAACTTGCCCCAAATTTTCAAGAGCCGAGCCATGTACTACATGTATATAATATTAACAAGATATGTATGTTACACAGTTACACATGTTGCATCTTGGAATCGAATGGAATGGTAGCGACGAAGCGTACAAATTTTAGCGTTTAGCTGTAAAAATTAGCTTTTTATCATAACTGATCCATATCAATAGAATACCTGCCATTTATAGTAAGTATATATTCTTCAGGTGGCCAATTTAGTGGGTTTCGACATATTATATATCTACTGGGTAACGGGACCATCACCGGACAACACGACGTGTTGGATAGTGAACGATCCAACTATCAACGTGATGTATAATTAGTGTAATGGGTAGCGACTATGGCTTCACCACTGATATGTGTAACTCCGAGACAATCGATTGATATTATTGGGATGTAGGTCTGGCCTTGGTATTCCATGATAATTTTACGACCTATAAAATTTAAGAAAATTAAAGAAGAAAACGTGATGTGTATATATGTCTCCTGTTGTGGCAAAAATGGGCTACCTTTATAACTTTAAATTTTAAGAAACCATCGACACTGGTAAATACAATATAATATTATAAACTTCAGCAGAAGTCTAGCTCGAAGGTGCTTAAGACTGGTATGTCAGACAATCTCATACTACTTGTCGTACTCCATATAGTTCACTAAAAATCGACCATTCAGACCACTACACCCGACCCAAACAATGCAGGGTACCGCGTCATCGCTCGCTGCTACCTCTCTACAAAGAGGCCTCTCCTCTCTTTTGGTTTACATGAACGTTTTTCTTCGCAAGAATTCGCAGTGAGGTTCGGCTTGTGTGTATTATTGGCGAAAATGTAAATGTTCTTGGGAAACGACGAGGAATACCTACATATTTCAACAACGTAAATGATTATAATATATGGTGCATATTATGCATATTTTCTGAGATCATTGTTGACATGCACAATTACACATTTTGTTGAAAGGTGCAACATTGTTGTTGCTGCATGCACCACCAACAGTCTTTCCTCTCCCATATAGTCCCATCCCCCATCATTCTCTCTATATCATATCTTTAAAAAGGTATTATCAGTAAAAATGAGAGTTAGTGAGTAGATAGACAAGACAATGCTTCTTTGAGCACCGAGCGGGGCCCTGTGACAACGTAATGCCTAACGAGAGGAAAAATTGTATGAAACACGCAAGGAAAAACCAATCAGATCATGCGCATATCGTACTCCCCGTCAGTATGCAAACGTGAAAAAACGTGAGGCGTGAGGACGCGAAAGGGTAAAGGAGAGAGAGAGGGAGAGGCGGTATATTTCTAAAGAATCAAATCAGAATATAGTAAATTGAAACCGATCGGAGGACGTACCTAAATCGAGTTCCTCCACTACCAACCTGCTGTTTTGTTCCTCCTCAAGAAGTGTAAGACGGATTACTTCACCATATGATTCGCACATTTAGGTAGCAGCAGCATGCATAAATATTATCGGCTTCAGCTTATCATCATGCACAACAACACAATAGCACACGAGTGAACATTAAAATACACACGTTTATTTACACGGATGCGTGTAGGCAGTTGGGAAGGGGGAAAACAGAAAAATGGACGACGACGAAGACGACGACGGAGTCGTTGTCAGTAGAAATTTTTAGAGAAAACAGCACATAACTTGGCTTTGGAATGCGCTGCTGCGATATGGTTTTAACTGGCAGATAGATAATCTAAAATAATAAAAGTAAAACTAAGATTACGCGAAGGAAAAAAATATTTCGCCAGATTTGACTCTTTGTGTACCTAACTGCAAGTGTGCTCTCTGGCTGCTACGGTAATTTAACCCAATAACTATATCATATCAACACACACACACACACACACACACACAGGCTCTACAGACGATGCGCACATTTGTGCTCTCTCTAGCCAGTGCAGCGTGATGGGATGCAGGCATCACATCTTGGTCACTTGGCGTAAAACGAGAGAAGGCAAACATTTTCTACCTAGTCGTGCCTACCCCGGTAATGCAATGTCTACCCGTACAACTTGCCTCGACATTCGACATGCATAGCTTTAAAAATCCTGGCTGGTTGGATTACACACAGCGTGTATAGCTTCCTGGTTGTTGGGCAACCTTCACATTTTGACTGCTCCTGTGTGTTACTTGCTGGCTGACAAGATCATAACAATATCATATGCGCCGAAAGTAACATTTTTCTCTCTCTCTCATACACAGATGAACTTTTCACCTTGCATCTCTCTGCAATTATTATCATCATCAAGTTTATAGCGCAGACAGCGGTTCTGGTACTTTTTACGCCAAAAATATTATTACCACTGCAGCTGTTACCACTCTGTGTATTGGTCCATATCATCATCATCATCAGCAAAACTCTCGTCTATCTCTAGATACACGCGTAAAAAAACTATTATTTGTACCTGCTGTTGTTATATATCTGTCTTTTCAAGTACACCATCATCATCGCGAGAGCCTGCACAACATCACTAAACAAAGGCCACAGTCAGTCGTTGCAGCAGTTACTAGTACTTACTAACTGTTAGTACTTGTGTGCGATCTATCCAACAGCAACTATTCAAGCCAGCTAATAGATCACCATCGCCGCACCGTGAAGATCGTAACGTAAACTAGGTGACAAACAGGTACAACACAAAAATGCATTTGCCTACTCATCTGTAATTCTGTAATGTACTTTTATTGTGGTTGTTGAGTATAGAAGGGAAAATGCACCCCCACAAAACTTATCATCACCTCTCGTCAGGGAATAAGTAGTAGTGCCGAATTCTTTCTTGTTGTTTATTCATTTATTCATTCATGCAGCGTTTTGCGTAAAATAATCAATCGCCGTAAAACATCGTTGATAGTCATTAGGCCAAGGATAAACTAATGCATAAAACATGTGCATGTTGTTGTTTTTGTTGCAAAAGAGAGAAAAAAATTGGTGTATGCTTGATTGAGTTTTTACTCCAATTACGCCACAGCTCCTAGAGATTCTGGTGGTGGTTGTTAGTCGTCGTGAGTACAAAATAGTATGTCGAAATGCCGAATGCGCAAAATGTGTCTAGAGAGACTAGAGATTGAGTTTATAGTAATTTATGAAAATTGACTTATGATGTATTAAAAATGTCCTTTGTTTCTGTTCATTCACAGGTTGATTGCGTGATTGGAAATGCACGTGACGAGACTAACCGAATTTTTCTTAGTTGGAATGACGCAGACAGTTGATAATAATTGTGTCAGAGAATGTATCATTGACAATGGTAGTGGGAGGGAACAGGTTCGAGGATAATGAAGCGATGACTATGTGTGTACAGAGGAGTTATTGTTAAGAGGGAAGGGAAATGCATGAATGAAAGAAAAACAGAAGGAAAATTATTTTTTAAATGTCTTCCTCGTCCAGTCACGATAGTGGTGCCCCCACTTCTTCCAGGAATCATTCATTATTGTCGTGCTCAAAAACGGTACAGTTATCGAGTGCCGCTTCAGCAGCAGCGGTATTAGGTCCATCTCCAGTTTCTTCCGCTCTATCAACTGGAAATGTACACTGCAGCATTGGTCAGCAGAGCAGCAGTAGTGGTGGTGCGGGGTTGGGACCAATTATGGAAATTCGTGAAATGAATAGTTATTGTAACTCTTGTGTTACCGTGGGAGCGGATAAATACTGGAATCATCATCCGCACGATAATGTTTCACGACTCACTGCTGCGGTATATCCGCAAATGTTCTATACACCACCACCACCTTCGATTCCCACGGCAGCAGGAGCGCCACCCCCGCCGGGAAATTATGCGACGACCAGCAGCAGTTGTGTTCCAACCGCCCCTTCAGCAAACGACTGGGCCTGTCCACCATCAACTGCGGACTCGTACTCTCATTATATTTATTCACAATATCATCCACCGCCACCTCCACCACAACATCATGATTATAGTAATTTTCTAGGGATATCCACTAGCTGCTATGAGTCTGACATGATGATGATGGGTGGGGTAGCAGGAGCAACCGCATCACAACAAGGACCAAGCAGTTGCGAAGCGTCTGCAACACAAGCAATGATGAATTCCTTTATGTATCCAGCGCCGTTACCACCACCGCTTACTTCCTTTGAAAGCGTCATGGCCCTTCCCTCTGTAACAGCAGCACCACAGCAACCGAGTAGAACAGAAAAGGTTATAAAAGCGAATCCTTCCTTCTCCCCATCAGTGCTACCTGCACCAGCAGCTTCACCACCATCTACCGCATCATCGACAAGTAGCGGTGATTCCATAGACGATACGGATGAAGAGGATGATGACAGTAGACACATCATTAGTATTGAGGACGACGAAAATGACGCTATCGACGACCAGGATTTAAATTCGTCATCCGGTACAGAAGAGTCAACATCGACAACGGTGGCCACCAGTTTGTGTGTCCTCTGTAGGAAACCTGCACCCATCCTACCTGTTTTACCTCCAAACGCTCCTTCACCTCAACTCTCCAGAATCCTGGACAATATTGACGATGACGAGTTGGACATTTCCGTTTGTTCTGGGGATATAGAGATTGGAGGAATCGAGGATGAAATGATTCAGCAGGCCTCGGAACAACAGCAGCAGACCATTTCATTGCTCCAACTATCTAAGCTACTGGGTGTACCTTATGTTGATTTCCTCTCTAATGAACAGGAAGCAGGCAAAGGAGATCAGGATAATACCTGCCAGAATGCTGAACAGGTGGCCTCTCTGTGTTCCAAATGTCAAAAGTTGGTGGGAATGGCAGAGTCTTTGGAAAAACAATTTATATCGGTTTTAACTTCTCTACGACAAGTAT
The DNA here is from genome assembly GCA_027744055.1 of Callyntrura sp. NNG-2020. Taxonomy (NCBI): domain Eukaryota; kingdom Metazoa; phylum Arthropoda; class Collembola; order Entomobryomorpha; family Paronellidae; genus Callyntrura; species Callyntrura sp. NNG-2020. The sequence goes on from JAHZNE010003954.1 coordinate 15,593, forward strand.
TTTCTTTGGAAGATGACATTGTTTCAAAAATCTCGTGTGCCTCATTGACTTCCGTTGGGACACAAACCGATATTTGTGATGTGGAGCATCAGAATGGTTCCATTTTGGTACGTCGTTGTAGCGCTGCCACTAGTAGTTCCACTTTGCCTGACAGTGGTAAGAATCAACCGCCATCCGGAAACAGCGAATCTTCTTCAACCACACCAACCAATCATTCAACTGAAACGGCTAACGATAGTCTCACTTTGATGGCGCTCAGTCAATTTTTGTGTCATGTATGCGGCCAACATTTTAACTGCAGCAGAAACCTTGGTAAACATATTAAACGGCATCATCGTTACCGCTCGCCATCATCTATTCCGTCAAAAAGCAATGATCTGCCTACTTGTCCCCGAGAAAACTGCGGAAAAACATTTAGTGACAGGGCTGCTCTTCGTGTCCACCTCCGCAAACATACCAGCGAGAAACCCTTCTTTTGCGTCGACTGTCTAAAATTATTTACCACCAAATCTAATCTCACTGCTCACATTAAGTCCGGCGCCTGCCGAGGAAAAGTTCCTACTGCAGCAGTGGAATCGCAGCAACAACTATCGGAGCTCTCCACCCAATCGCCTTCCTCGTTGAACTCACCCAGAGACAAGGACGATACTGATACTGATACCCGCGATTTTAGCCCAGGAAATACAAAAACTGAGGAAAACTCCGGCTTCCGCTGCGAGAATTGCGGATTGACATTTCGGACTGAGTCTCGTTTCCAAAAACACATCAACAGCAATTCCACGCCGAGCTGTAGCAAGTCCAACCTTTTCAAATGCGACATTTGCCCTCGGCTGTTTGCAAAACGGAGTGAGTTACAAACCCACCAAGCAGTTCACACTCGGCAAAAACCTTTTCAATGCGATATTTGTGGGATTGCATTTTCTACCCGAGGAAATCAACGGGTTCACCAACGCGGACATTTTAACCAGAAACGATTTAAATGTCAACACTGTGATAAAAGTTTCACAAGAAACCAAACGTTGCAAACTCATATTGCCAATGTACATAAATAAAAACAAAAAAGTAAATATTTTTAGTGCTACAACAAATTACAATGAAGTACCTTTTAGGAAGCTAATTATAATGTCAGAATATGCAGTCATACGATATTTTAAATTCAAATGTATTACTACTTTACATCACTAACGACTAACCATCATCGTGCAAAATTTTGCAAATGTACAAACATGAACAAAGAGAATGAAGCTGAAATAAATATATATGACAAGTAGACTCACTATACCCCAAATACAGTACGCCAAACTCAAACAGCATAGATTAGGAATTGTATCATTATCTCAACTTGCTGATTTGTGCAATGCAATTACAAGTTTGTATTGTCTGCTTGCTTTATGCTGGCCTGCTGTTTGCTGGTTCATAGTTGGTATAGCACACTACTTACAACATGCTGTCTTCTTGTTGAAAGCTGAAGGCATATGTCACAAAAATTCGGCAAATCTACTGCAACAATTCAATCCTTCGAAGTTGAAGTAGAGAAGTGTATGCTTAAAATTTAACTGTTACTTACGACAAAAAGGGATAAATAAAATATTTTAAGGTAAGAAGTACAAGTTTATATTTAGTTGATTCAAAAGTAATTAATATATAGTTCTGTAATGAGACTGATTTGTGCGGATTTTTTGGCCACTCCGGACTGTTTTCAACGCAACGACGAGTGACGAGTGCAATTGTTGACTGTTGTTGCATCAGATAAATCAAAACGATTGTTTAGTAAACAAGATTGTGATGTTGGTTGGGTTTGTTTGAATTTTGCAGGAAATAGACGAGAGTATCACTTGGATAAACTACAAACTTAGCATCGGCTAGTCATCTTTAGGTCATAAGTGTATCATTTAATTGATTGATAAGGACAAAGTCTACTGATTTATTGATTGATCTGTTTCTGGAGCGGGTTTTGTGCAGTGGAGACTGAAAGGTACGTACCTCAATTACTGAAAGCAGGTGTATTAGTAACTATTTTGTGTTTATAGTTGGTTAGAGTAATTAACTGCTTTATAACATGTGAAATGGGAAGTGCCTGTCCTGTCATCTGTATGACTAATTACAAACTATATATTTGAATACATGGTAATTATATATGCAGATATGGCGCAACTAACGGACCGTGTACTTCAGTATCTGAATCAAACTGATTCTGTGGATACCGAAAAAATTGCTGAGGAGTTTAAGGAGGATCATCAGAAAATTATTGGTGCGATAAAAAGTTTGCAGAGTTTGGGAGACATTATTGAAGCGGAGCAACTGACTCGAACAAAAACCGAACTCACTGCAGAAGGTGAGATTTGTTTTGTAAATGATAGGATCGACCGTAATCATCCATGTTTAAAGTTTAAAAGTTTTACATGACCGCTTTTAGGGAAGTCTTTCGTGGAGAGTGGAAGCCATGAAGCTCTTGTGTATGCAGCAGTTCCTGAAGGGGAAGCTGGAATTCCTCAACCCGACTTGATGAAGGCTACTGGTTCGGCAGGAAAAATCGGCATGAGTAAAGCTATTCAGAATGGATGGATCAAAATGCAGAAAGAAGGTGGCGTCAGCAAAGTTGTTCGTCAAGTGGACAGTATAGAAGATATTGTAAGTGTAAAGATTAACTGATCATTGATCATTTTAAATCCGTTGAAAATTGTTACTGCAATGTGTATGCACCTTTGCCTATTTTAAGTAAAACTGATATTATTGCTGCTTTTTTGTCTGCGTTTACTTTAAACAGGTGAGAGACAGACTTAAGGCTATCCAAGATGGAGCTGCTTCCTCACTAGATAACAACGCTTTGGCCGAACTAAAGAAAAGAAAGCTGCTCACACAGACGCCAGTAAACTACTATCACATTAAACGAGGAAGGGGATTCACTGTTCAAGTTGTTAAACTTGAGACAGAACTCACTCCTGAAATGCTTGCTAGTGGGGAGTGGAAACAGAAAAAGTTTAAACCATACAACTTCCAAGCTTTGGGTGTTCCAGTGAACGCTGGCCATCTACATCCACTTCTCAAGGTGCGGTCTGAATTTCGTTCCATTCTTCTTGAAATGGGATTTTCTGAGATGCCGACTAACCGCTTTGTTGAATCCTCTTTCTGGAACTTTGACGCTTTATACGTTCCTCAAAAACATCCTGCTCGAGATGCCCAAGATACCTTCTTTATGTCTCAACCCGACAAGTGTACGTCAATTCCAGAGGAGTTCATGAAAAAGGTACGAGCTGCGCACACCGGAACTGACTATGACACGCTTGGTTATGGGCCCACAGATCAGCTATGCCGTGGCTGCTGAATTTGCATAATACATTAACGTCTTACAGATTACCTTGTGAAAATTATTACTTTAATACGGGATAACACATTTCCATTAGCGATTGATATGCGATTAGTGATATGCGATAATAATAATGTTGGTTGTTGTACTATTTATGTTACTATTAATACGTTTGTTGCTTCCACCACCGGTATTATTATCCTAAAAATTAAAAAATGTTATAAAACCTTTATTTTATCTTTTGTTTTTAGTTTTTATTTTAATTTGCTGTTGTTTTTGTATAATCATATAAGTGTACGACGTAACTCCTTCCTTATAATAACTCATTTTTTTAAAATTTGGATTGCCATATTAATTTTTGAATGCTTAATATCAAGTAGCATGAGTTGGTGACGTAAAGATTAATATAGTGTTTGGTATCTTTCTGTATAAATGCATAAGTGTGAACCAAACAGTTTTCATCAGCACCCATTTAAATATTGTACTTACCCTTGAACACACATTGGCTTTTTAATAGCTTCCCTGCATGAATCTTTGCTGATAACCTTAGCTGACTTTGACCTTCTTCTCCAGCATTGACAGAATCATTTAATCGTATTTTGAACTCGTCGGCTTCTGATCTTTCCCTGAACCTGGCAACCTGACGTTTGATATTATGTAGCGTTGAGTTTACATGCACTCCCCATTCAGCTTTAGATGTTAGGCACTTAGAATTAGCACGCTATTAGTTGTCGTTTCATTCAATGCACAAGATGCTGCCATTCATGTTTATTGTCAACGTGACCAACGTCTGACTCTTGGTTTTTTTATATATCTCTCCCTCTGTATTTTTGTGATTGTAAAAACCAGTTTTAAGATTGGTACGGATGGCTCTTACTTGGACAACCCATTGTTGAAAAGTCCTCGAAGGAAAAAGAATATTGTGGCATCCATACCAGCTTCACCTTTGCAATCAGAGCCACTTGGGGATCAGCAACAACCAACCACAAAGAAGAACAAAAAGAAAAAGAAGAAAAATAAAAATACTGGAGGAAATAACACGGAGAATACTAGCGTCGGCGTCAGTAATATTGACGCTTCACCCTGTGAGAGTGCTGGTGCTGCTGGTCCGGGAGTGACAAAGTCTAACCAGCAAAAAGACAAAAACCGTAGTCCTCAGCAACCCTCCTCCTCCAAACAATCGCAGTCTTGTTCATCTAAGGAAAACGTCAAAGTTGGCAACACTAGCAAAAAAAGTGGTAAGGGTGGTGGTAGTGGGGATGACTTCAAATCAGAGGAAGAAAAGGTAGCAGAGAGATTGAAGGCTATATCAGATCACCTAAAATCAATTGCAATTGAAACGGCACTAGAATCTCAAGTTACAGCCGCAGCCACAGCCACAGCAACTGCTTCAACATCATCGTCGAAGCCATCAAAAAAGAAGAAAAAATCAAAGGTAAAGTCGGCTGAACCCGCGTCTTCACAAAACAAACCATAAACTACCCGACAATTTAAACGGTTTAACATATATGAAACTGCGTACCCAATTTTTATCACAGGGAACCTCAGTTCAGTAAAATTTATTATTCCAACACACAGAAGTTTCATTTCAAAGAAGTTTTCATTTGACTGTAAAAAAAACCCATACATTACAAAATAATACTTTTTACTGCACTTTTATTGAATTGGTTTCAGTCAATGCTGTTATTTTTTATCCTGATAGTTATATTATAGTATAGTCCGTACTCGGCAAGGAACTAAAACAAATTTCCTGAGTCATGAATAAAGACATGCGAACGCAAGTAATACATTCTTTAAAGCCTGAACAGTGTCATTGGAGTATTTGAATTATTGATGATATATCGACAAGATCGGTGTGCATTTTGTATAGCAATTCTGTAAAAGGTAACAGCGCAGCGCCATCCATGCCCGTTTGTAACTTTGTCTGTGCCAGTCATACCGTCAAAGAGAACGACATCAGTTTTGCTGACAGCAACACTTATAATCGCAGTCATACATGTAATTTTTGCACTGTGCTTCTCAGTGTTTTCGCCTCATTTAAAATAACAACACATGTTGTCATCAGTCATAGTATAAATTGTTTCCAGTGTCTACTTAATTAGTGTACACCTTACAGAATACGACAGTTGAACAGTTATGCCACCAGTAAATTATACGGAGCTGTGTTAAATGATTCTTTGAATATGGGAATAAAACTAAAAGTTCTGTATCATTTGCAATTTTCATTTTGTTTTTTATTTTATTTGCGAGATATATTTTGTACAACGCTTTTTGATGCTCTAGACATATACATGCCGTGACGATGGAGGAGGCAGGGGGCAAAACAGTGGATTTTTTAGGTTTCATTTATGTACTGCATATTGCATTTCACGCTTTATGCATCCCGTCATAAAAATAAAATGCGAGAGTAAAGCGAACGACGAAAGACAATATTGAGCTGGAGTATATTTACATAACAACATAACACGTGTGAATGTGAAAGGCAATCATATTGGCAACGTTGAGGTAACCTGTTACAAGTACATGAAAAAGAAGAATGTGTTTGCACAGCTAATAGTTGCATGTTTTCACACTGACTAAACTGAATGTTCTCGTTCTCATCTCTTCAAATAGAATTATCATCATTCTTTACTCGAAACGACAACGAGACAACGAATACTAACGACAACGACGAAAAAGCAAGAGCACAGTCGGCGTTTGCTAACAAGCTGATATTCTAAAGCCACAAGTCAAACACTTATCTTTTTGTTACACAAAATTAATAACATGTGTGCTGGTACTGTGCAAATGAAAATGAAATATATCACCAAAAGCCAGTGTTTAAACTGAAGTGGCTCAGTCAGCAGTTTTGTGGGAGTCTTTTCCGATAAAGTTTTAAGCTGGAAATGACAATAATTGTAAAATAATTAGCATTCAAAGTGGACCGCAAAAAGTGCATTTTATTAGCAATCTTCATGATTTTACCGGCGTTAAGTTTCCTGCTGTTTGCAGTGACATTTGTCACGGATCAGCCTACAGCGGTATGCGTAGTGGCGACTAGTTTACTTTGATTCCATTCTTGCATTTTTATGATTTTTTTGGGAATTTTATCATTGTTATTTACACATGTTTAAATCATCTCTAATTCCTACATAGGGTGACCCAGACAAAAATTCTATTTCCTCGTCCACCATCATGCCTCCCAACAATAACCCACTGACATCTCACATCCTGGATACATCAATTGGACGTCCTGCAGTCGGAATTAAAGTGATTCTGTCCAAACAAGAGAATAGCGAATGGAAGCAAATCTCAGAACAGTAAACATGAAACTATTAATATTATTGATAAGATAAAAACAAAACTTTCAAGTGGAAGCCGTCAGTGCAATCATGAAATTTAGATGCATTGTGTTTTATTCCCGACTGCATACACAGATTAACAAATTCTGATGGCAGAGTGGGGAACATTATCTCCGGGGAAGAATTTACTCCGGCTGTGTACAAACTCTACTTTGACACTCTGTCCTATTACCAGAATAAGGGGGAAAAGACGTTCTATCCGTACATTGAAGTGGTGTTTGAAATCGAGAAACCGGAGGAACATTATCACGTCCCGATTTTATTGACTGCTTATGGATACTCCACATACAGAGGCAGTTAGCAACATTTCAAAAGCTAAAATTATCATACAAAATGCAAAGAAATCGGCGCACGTTGTCCATATTGCAACGCGGCAGTAGTCAAACTGTAGCAGACATGACATTATGACATTTAATTTAAACTTTTATATTATGAAAATTCAAATTTTGGTTGTATTGTTTAATATTCTTATAAATCTTCAAATATTAAGTTCAAATAAAAAAGTACTTTTTGATTTCAGCAATGTTTGCACATTTCTTTGATTTCATTCATCCTTAAATAGGGTCCCCCATGTGTATGCCTTGTTGTATGCATTTGTGTGAATGTCCGAAAGTTCATCGTCTCAAAAAATCGCCAAACTTGCAGATTCATACACTGCATATGGTATGTAGGTAATCATTAATCCCCAACTGGATCAATTTCATACATTCCTAACCTAACCTACATAATATTTTTACACGCCCTTGTTTGTTTATAACCTTTCACTAGGCGACAAGATATCATTTGGCCCATCGTTACCAATAACATACATCCCACAACGACGCTGCGCATATTTATTTTGCTGTTTATCACAACCATTTATTTTGCATTGCCAACACCTATCATGCACGTTATACTTGGCAGAATGAAAAGCAAAGAGTATTTCGCAGAAACTCTCCCAAAGGATGATACTTATTATTTTATATATCCTTCTTGGAAGTTGAGATTCTTCCACTCCATTTCTCCGAAATGAAGTTGCCAAAAGCTGTATCGTAGCGAAAAGCGACTAAAAGTGCAAAACACGCAACTGCTCATTCATTCATCTTATTTGCCTTTGTACTGCCGTGTTTTGCTTCTTTCTACACGTAAACACATGAGCCAAGGTCAACACGTTGTAGTTGCATAATACAGATAGATACGTCGAAGCTCAAAACAATCATGCATATTTAGCATCCAATTTCATTTTAGTCGGCTCACACTCACCTACTCTTCACTCATCATGTCTCCATATAACCTGCGTCTTTTAAGCAAGGTATGAAGACAAGGAAGTGGGCAAAAAACGTTCCGTCCACTCCCACATGGCTTGACATTGATGGTGATAATTATTATATGCAATTTTCTGTATTTCCTGCCAACTCTTTGCAGTTGTACGCACGACAACACCTAAAAACGGTAGAGTGATTCTCTGAAAGGTTATTATTTTAGCACTCTTATACGTTATAGTACCCTACTATAGCCCTGCATCACGCCGAGGGATTACTAGCTAGATTCACTCACAGGGAAATAATACCTAATGATGACTCATCTTTCTCTCTACCTCTCAGGTATGTACTCAGGTAGACCCACAATTGGAAGAAATGCCCCACACCATCCCAACAGCATGCACTTTCCTCCCGCCTTTTTATCCCTTGCATTTTTCATACTTGTGCTACGCAGTGCTGCTCCTCTCTTCCCCATTCCAAGAAGGACTCAAAGCCAAAGGGAAACCAGAAGCATGCCTTCACAATCCACGCCATAAAAATGCTTGGCATGCTTGTGCCTTGTGACTGTGAGAATGAATGGCAGTCATCATCATCATCATCATCAATAACAGCCTAAGGTGGCTTACACACACCATTGATACACCAAGTCTCCCTGAACAAAAACGAAGGCAATGAACGAAACCACGAGATAACTATTCTACTACTGGAAACTACTACTTGTGCGTAGTACTCACACTAAGCTTCCTCCAAGCCACGTCGCCGTTGTGTCGTGCCAACGAGCCTAATAAAGCCCCATACACCAAAAAGGTACTACTACATAATCCGATTTCCAGGGAAACGACATTGCTCATGTAACAACCACCCTCCTCCAGTACTGCCAGAAAATCTCACTAAAACCTCCCGCATCAATAACGACCGTTTGCATCCCACACACCCGAAGTACACCTGGCTCTCTCTCTCTCTCCTCTCTCTGCAGGTACCTACCTACTAAGCACATGACCCAAACAGCATTTTAGCTAGACAAGCCAACTAGATACATCATATTATAAGGAGGAAAACGATGAAGCAAACGATACAATGTTTTTTTTACCTCCTCCGGCACTCCACTGACTCCACCATGAAACCCTACAATAAATCCAGTCATCCCACACCGAATTTACCAAGTATTCCGGTCGTCGTATACACATTTACTACAACATAGTATTCCTAACACTATCGGACCGCCGTCGTTGTCGTCGTCGTCGTGCGTACATGCCGTCGTGTGTGCCGCGAGAGAGAGTAGTCGTTATATCGTGTGGTGGTACCGTCTCGAGGAGGCAGGCGGAGGTAAACGGACTAAAAAGTGTAACATTTCAGAACAGTTCCCGTTCTTCGTGTACACTCCCAATCTCTCTCTCCCTCTCTCTCTCTCTCTCTCTCTACTTGACGGCTGCTGCTGCTGCTGTTGTTCGATGTTCGCGTTTTTGTCTTTTCTCGTGAAGGGAAGCACGTATAAAAAATAGCGAAAAGTGTGACGGACGACCGTGACGAAGACAGACAAGCACACACAGTGAAATAAACACATACATGCTTACGGCTTACACACACACACAGAGTCACACAGGCAGGAAGAAGAGGATACAAAATTGTGTGGAAAAAAAGTACTCTAGTTTAATCAGCCGATCGACCAGAATCATCATCATCATCGTCTTCGTCATCATTATCCTATTCGTCCTTCCTTCTCTTTTGATCATCGCATATCATCATACCACCTTTTTCTCCGTTTCTCCTTTTTTACCAGTCACCGTCATCACCATCACTAGTAGAAGTAGTAGGCTCTCCTTCTTTATATTGTATGTGGGCATCCTTTTGACTTGTCTTATCGTCAATCGATTGCAATCCTTAAATTGTTACATTTTCAGCAAACTGCTCGCCACACGAAGAGACAGCCTGCTATTTACGCAACCATTTACGTGTGAAGAAGGACAATAGATTTGTTTTTATTACTTGGATCTCAATAATTGTAACTCTTCCTGTAACAAACTACGACGTCAGCTATTTATTACTACTAGTGGTGTTTATACACACACGTTAGGTCAGTATTTAAATGCGCAGTCAATAGTTTCAGTCGGGGTAGGCGATTACACTATTGTATCGTTTAGTTATTTCGTGGTTGACAGAGTCAATAGAGTTGATGGTAGGCGAGAAAAAAAAAGAAGTTTAAAGTCAGAATAAGGTTTTAGTAGTACTGCTCATAACTTGTAGATTGACACCTGCTGTGTCTTTTGTGTGACCTGGCACAAGTGAACGTTAAAACAAATAAGACTTGCAAAATACGTACTAGAAGGTAGAAATATAGTATTTATTGATGTTCAACTTTTGAAAACTATTTATATCAAATTGAATACAAAGATTTGCAATCCAGTCAGTCCAGTAGTAGGGAGAGTCAGGTATATATATATATATACCTGACTCTCCCTACTACTGGACTGACTGGATAGAGTCAGGTATATATATATATATACATATATATATAATTCATCGAGTTATTTATATCAGTAAATTAAAAATTACAACTAAAACAAAACTTTAACTAGTCATTGATAGATTTCACCGTTATTGTCATTCTTCTTGCATCCATTAATATTCATAGTAAGAGACTTTATATTGAAAGTGATAATAAATCGTAAGTAGGGAAACGGCCACGGTGGTCCAACCCACCATTAGACCAATTACTGACAAATATATCTCTATTTGTACAAATCAGTGAGAATCTCGGTGCGCGAGAGAGTAGAAAGATAGTGCTTGATAATCAAACCTTGATTAAATGGTTTTGATATTTGCCATTTGCTGCTGCTGGTAGGAAATTCGTACACAACGTGTGTGTTGCTGTGTTACTGCTTTTCGTTGGGTGCCTATATAGTAGTTGTCGCTACAAGTTAGTTCAAGTTCGGCGACAACAGCGTGACTGAGTTGTTGATCAGCTTTTGGAGGAAGACAAGGTCCCGCAGAAAGTTGACAGTAGTTGTTGCTGTGCTCGTTTGATTTTGACAGTTGATATTATTACTAGTCGCTGCTACTCCTGCTCTTGATTGAGACGTAAAGGAAAGTTAACGCAATCCCAGTAACAGGTCTACATGCTAAAAAGTAAGTGAAGAAAATACAAACTTGATTACTTTTTATACCACTATTATTATTGAATTGAAAAATAAGGCATGCATGCATATTTTGCTGGTGTGGCTCCACGCTGTATTTCGGTTAAAACTTTTTGCTCTGCTTGCTTTTAACTCGCCTTATTTTCGCTAGCAACTTTATGCTTTGATAGAGCCTGCCCGCAAAGGTTCCCCGCGCTGGTAACAGTATCGACGGGAATGTAGCATTGCAGTGGGGGTGTCGGAATTGGCCAATTAGATGTCACGTTCCCAGTGTTTTGTGTCACAACTGCATTGGCTGATTAGTTAGTTGGTGATATTGATGATAATTTTTTCTAAACTGCAAGCGGGTCGTCTTAAACGCTCGCCAAAATGAACGTGTCTTCACGTGTAACACTTGTCAGTGTTGAGTGTGTATTTTATTAAACCGTGCATGGCATGCCGCTTGTCCAGCAGTACTAGATATATTGTTATTGTTTAGTCCCATATCAGAATTGAAACTAAGGCAGATAGATACTTTTCGATGGGCCTACATTTGCTCGTATCTTAACTAAGTTGTTTCTGTTTGAGAAAGCGCTCTCGTAAGTGCGCAAGAAAGTAACTTTATTAATTACATTGACACCGGAACAGTTCAAAGCTTGTACAAAAGTGAATTTTCTAGAAATGGAAGATTTTCGTTTACTTGTTTGATTGTAACATGGGCATATACATGCAATGCCATGTGGCGTACTCGTGGTGAGGTTTTTATGATGGCAAGTGTTCTTTTGGAATTTTTTGGTACATACAGCATATGAAGAGATGTACTTCAAACAAGATAGGACACGGAATATTTTTACTTTAGAGGGTACTAACAACTAAGAACAAAGAAACTTTTGACGAATCTCCTTGTCTACAGCCACCTGACTGAATTGTAGCATTGTCTTTCTACGTTTCTTCAAAATAGCGTTTAAACGAAAGGAAGTAAGCTTCAGGGTCATTCCAGCACTTTGTAGTACCATCGCATGTTAAAGATCAATTTCCACCAGAATTGCTGTACCATTCCCCAGCAACAATTGTTTCCACTTTAATTTGTTGGGCACAGTCAGAATTCATTATCCATAATGTGACGTGACGTTCGAGTTTGTGTCGTGTTTCATGTGATGTGAGAAGGTATTATTAGTAGCCGGGCATACAAAGCAACGCTTGTGAAATGCCAAAGCGCTCTCCATCATCTTTCGCAGCTTGAACATCGCTCTAATCATAATCTGACTTTACTTAACTTCTTTGATGATCACGTCTTCTCTGGTTGACGAGAGTTAAGGTGGTGTGATGTTGCTGTGCGTGGCAAAAGAGTGAGGGGTGCGGTGAGTCTCATATAGCAACAGGCTTCGAGACTTCAATTATTTTTTAAAGATTTTACTTTAATAATCCTCTTACCGCTGACAGATACTTAAGTATATAAAATCAAGTCGAATTAGCATCTTCTTTTATACTGCTAACAGCTGCTGTTGTGTCTTGTGCCTGTGGTTCTGTGCGCCGGTGAAAAGAGCACGTGTTAAAAAGTAATATCTCTCACAGCCTAGCAGAAGTCATCGCTCACATTCTAAGATAATCCTCTACCCAGAGCGTTTTCCAACAACAATCATTGATTATTTATATTTTTGGAGCACAAGTCGGAAGGTCTCTCTTTGTGTCGTCGCTTGTGTCAGTCATCATGAGTCAAACAAGGTACAGCCAGTGAATGATCTTTTCTCCCTTTCATACTCATTAACGACTGACATTCTGATCCGACAGTTTTTTTTTAGCATAAACAGATTTTACTGATCGGTCACAAGAATTAATCGTATCAAATCTTCATTCATCCTCACATCTTCTTGGATTCCAATTGTCAGTGTGTGTGTGAGAGTGTGTGCCAAATTAAATTTTATGAAGTACGGGGAATTTAATAGCTGCATTGCGCATGGCACTCCCACATGTAACCAAATTAATTACCGTAAACATTGCAGAGCAGAGGTTGTACTCAAATTCTGTAAATACATACAACAACTTACATTAGCATTTTACAGTAAACATTTTTATTTGTACACAGGACCGAACTTAATTGTAATTTTCGCTTGTTGTTTATCTTCATCATCGACAGGCACAAATAGGAAGAGAACTCAGTTCAGGAACTGAAATGTGTTTAATACATGTCAATTTGTTACATGAAAAATAAGATAGGTTGTCAGTCAAGTCAAGAGCAATTTACGCGACAGACATAGTTTAAATTGGCGAGTCGATTTTAATTGTAAGTGCAGTTTTCAGTGTTATCTGGTTTGTTGTATAGTCTGTTTTCTTGTCATGTCAGGGGCACTGCTACGTTTCGCCCGTATCACTTATCGCGGTCTCGCATACATTCATAGGTACACAGTACATTATACGAACGCTATAAGTGGGTGGTATACAGCAGCGTGGTACATACAATAAACAAATAAACAAAAAAAGGCAATAAACATGCAAGCTGATTGCTGTTGAAATGATGATAATAACGTATTTAAACAAAGTTGAATGTATAATCAAGACCGGTTACATTATTATAACGTAACGACATATAAAACCTTCTTGGTCAGCATGAAGAGGCATGACAAACGCTGAAAAGGTTCTGCTGTTCACTGATACTGCAGCGACTGATCTCTGCAATTTAGTAATTTTCTAAATTATAATACCGCTGCTTGCTTGAAAAGGGTACTCGTTCTAGCTTATAATTAACTGTTGTAACACTTACGTTAGGCAACAAATGGTTTCAAGAGAATTTCATGTTTTTTATAAGAGAAAGCGTTCCTTGTAATTTGTCCTCTGGGGGATGCATGCCTCATTGGCTATAGTAATTTACCAACTCACGAAAGACACTGACCTCTAAATTCGAGATTGGCATTGGTTTAAATAAAAGTTGAAAAAGTTGAAGTGTTCTACAGTTATCGTGCCGACGGCAGACGGATAGACGGGAACAAGCGCTTGTAGACTTGTCAAGCTTAATCACACACTTGTGGTAAGGTTGTCTGTCATAATATTTTCTTACTGGGGAAGCAAGATGATAGCAGCGGTTCAATATACTATAAGTGGAAACGGAACAAACTGTTGTGTGTGTGTATCTGTGTTGATAGTAAAATCGTAGCTGCTGATTATTATAATGGTGGTATAATAGTAGTTATTATGTAGTTGTATTAGTGATGGTAGTTTACTAGAGACTAGACATTCTTCGGACATTGATATCCACTATCATCATAATGTAACATGTACGCAATATATAATGATTTTAAAGACGTAGTATTGATGCGTCGCACCTGGCATGTCATTTCATATTGCACAATCGATAATGCCACCCGCTGCAGGCGCTTAATTTTGCTGATGTTTTTACCGTCTGGCTACTTTGATAGAGGAGCGATACACTCTAGGACGTTGTCGTGATGATCCGACGTAATAGGACTGCACTCCCAGTTTAAGATTTAGTTTTAGCTTGAGCGCCAGTGAAGGAGGATACAGAGAAATTGAGAGTTTTGTCACATTTCTCGTTTATCTGATTAGCTGTGTCATTTTGGCGAACTGCAAAGTTTCTCATTAGATATTCTATCGTTGTTGTTATTCTGCTCGGTATTTTGACCCCTGTTTTGTTGTCTGTCCTTTCGTTTCTTGTAGCGGATTCAAAATGGTTCCGGTTTATACTAATGGAGTCTCTCCAACATGTACTCCCGGACTTTTGTCCGAGGACAAGGAGTTACGAATTGCTTATGAAAATTGGATGCGCTGGGACAAAAACCCAACGACTAAGAATTTGATCTTGGAAATGGCAAAAGCCGGGAAAACTGACCAGCTGAGGAAACACCTTTCAAAGCGACTCCAATTTGGAACTGCAGGACTTCGAGGACGTATGGGTCCAGGAACAAGTTGCATGAATGATCTTGTTATCATTCAAACCAGTCAAGGTCTCAGTAGTTATGTGGCAAAGGTGCGAGAGCAAGATGGCAGTCAGCCGTCTGTTGTTATTGGGTATGACGGTCGTCATAATTCCACAACCTTTGCGCAACTTACTGCTGCCGCGTTCGAAAATCAGGGATTTAAAGTGTATCTAGCCACTGAAGTTTGCCCCACACCTTTCGTGCCGTTTGCAGTCAAGTACCTCAAGTGTGACGTTGGAGTCATGGTGACTGCCTCCCATAATCCAAAGGATGACAATGGATACAAGGTGTATTGGGGTAATGGAGCACAGGTAAGCGTATATGAATGCAACACAATGCGTGTTTTGGCATTTTATTAGGATTTGCTATTACAATTCGGTAAATACATACTATTCTTGTATAGATCATTTCCCCACATGACAAGGGCATTCAAGCTTCTATTATGCAAAATTTGGAGCCAGCCAACAACGCTTGGAATATAGAGCAGGAGGTTATTTGGAATACAAGTATAATTGATCCCTTACCAATCATTGAACCGGTTTACTACGGCATCCTATCCGAGCAGACAGGTTACATCAAAGCTAGGCATTCAAGTACCCGTCTAAAATTTACCTATACTGCCATGCACGGAGTTGGCTACAAATACGTTGACCTTGCGCTGACCAGTGCGGGTATAGATATGGAAGAACTTTGTGTAGTTCTTGAACAGCGTGATCCCAATCCAGACTTCCCTACTGTCAAGTTCCCCAATCCGGAGGAAGGCAAAAGTGCCTTAAATCTGGCAATCAAGTTGGCAGACGAAAAGGACTGTCCTATTATTCTGGCCAACGATCCAGATGCAGATCGTCTTGCGGTAGCGGAGAAGCTTCCCAGTGGAGAGTGGAAGATTTTCAACGGAAATGAACTTGGCTCCTTACTTGGGTGGTGGGCATTTGTCTGTTACAACGAGCGGCCTAATCACTTGCAGCCTAGTGACTGCTACATGCTTGCTAGCACTGTGTCATCCAAGTTTCTTAAGACCATGGCTGAGCGGGAGGGCTTCAATTTCATTGTATGATATTCCCTAAATTTTGGAACGTTTCCCATTGTTTCATGGCTACATAATGAGTATAATCACTAAACATCTGAAAGTAACAGTAGTCAATCATAACTATATTAACAGGAAACTT
This sequence comes from Callyntrura sp. NNG-2020, assembly GCA_027744055.1. NCBI lineage: Eukaryota > Metazoa > Arthropoda > Collembola > Entomobryomorpha > Paronellidae > Callyntrura > Callyntrura sp. NNG-2020. The sequence goes on from JAHZNE010003954.1 coordinate 31,696, forward strand.
TAACTGGCTTCAAATGGATGGGTAACAAAGCCAATGAGTTGCTTAATGACGGGAAAGAGGTTCTGTTTGCTTTCGAGGAAGCCATTGGCTTCATGGTCGGTACGGCTGTTTTGGATAAGGATGGTGTAAGTGCGGCTGCGTATGTTGCGCAAATGGCTACAATGTTGTACGACCAAGGGATATCGCTTAACGAACAGCTTTGTCGTCTATATGAAAAGTATGTCTTTTGCAAGCTACTTACAAGCTATTTACATTAACGCAGCATTTCTGATTACGAGCAACAAAAAAACATCATCATCAATGATTCATCATAATCATACATGCTTTTTGATTTTATGTAAATTTTCAGGTATGGATATCATGTCAGTCATAATTCTTACTACCTTTGTTATGAACCTGCAACGATTAACAAAGTTTTCGATAACATCAGAAACTTCCGTGGAAGCAATGGTTCTACAGCGGGGGTATGTGAGATTTATAGCCAGATTATTTTTTATTATCACTATCGCGTTTAAATTTTGAACCAACTTCGACCTGTAGTTTTGTCATCCAGTAACAGTGTATTTTTTAAATTTTTAGTATCCAACTAGCTTGATGAACAAGTACAAAGTGACGGCTGTGCGTGATTTAACAACTGGCTACGACTCTGAAGAACTCGATCTAAAGGCGAAACTCCCCGTATCCAAAAGTTCACACATGATTACATTCAAATTTGACAATGGTTTGGAGCTGACACTTCGAACTAGTGGAACTGAACCAAAAATCAAATATTATTCTGAGCTTCGTAGCACACCGGGCATCAGGTATATTTCAATTTACATATGTTAAAAATGTTTATGAATGGTGACGTAACTTTTTAAAACTGTAGGTCAATTTATGAGTTTTTAAAATGCACTCTTCTATGTTTCAGTGACCAAAAAGGTATTCAGAAAGGTTTAGATGGTATGATCACCGCCATGATTGATGAATGGTTACTCCCAGAGAAGTGGGGCTTGACGCCTAGATCTGACTAAAAAGTGGCTTTACAGTTGTACTGTGTATAATTTCGTCTAGTACTAAATTGAATATGTATAATGTGAACCAACTAGATACGTATAATGTATACATAATTATCAAACTAGAGTATACACACAGCCCAGAAAAGTAGTATTATCTGTATTAAATATCATACCAGATTTACTATGTCGTAATCACGTCGATCCAGATAGAAAAAAAAACAAGATCATGTTATGAAAAAAATGTAAGAATGAAATTAATCAAGATTTCGTAACTTTTTTAAACAACAACAACAAGAACAACTGCACCAAAACCAAATCACTTTTCGGAGTCAATCATTTCACAATTGACATCATCATCATCATGTAAATTTTCGTTATTTACTTTGTAATTATAACCATGAATGATTGTAATAAATGTACTTTATATTACCGTGTAAATATAGGCTATATATATATTATATATGTATAAAGAAACATGTGTCGGGGGGTATCGAGCGAAGCGGTTTCTTGTGGCGATTTCTATACCTACGTATATGTATGTATATATTATTGTGTCAATATGCCGTATATTGTTATTTTCTTGTAAAATGTAGATAAGACGAAGCTATATAATAATAGCAGACACGCAGCAACAGCAGTCGAGAATTAATGACTCTTAATGTGAGCAAGGAAGGAAAAAGTTCAATGTCAGCGAAAGCTTGTGTGTGCAATCACTTTGTAAAAATGAGATAAAGTATAAAAAAAACTCGAAATCGATCGATTTTATGCGTGTATATCGGATACAAATGAGACTAGCAGACAGAAATATTTTAACATGAACTGAGATAATAACCGTTAAGTTACGGCGTTGCGATATTTAGGGGACGATGCTAAATAATAAAATCAGTACCACCAAAAAATCTCGTCACGCTACTTCATAATTGTTTGAGCGTAAAGGTTCTATGTATAACAATGTTTTAAATTATGCTAGCCAGTTTCAAGGGTTGTTTTTCTCTATTTTGATGTTCCTGGTTTTTGTTGTGATGTACCAAATATTTGTACAAGTTAATGCAGCAATCATACTTTAAAGCGTTTCGTACAACCAACGCAGTTTGATTGAATATAGTTGTTATTATTAGGTAGGTAGGTATACGATATTTCTTTGTTCAGTTTTAACGGTAACTACCAAAATATATTTTTATTTCGTGTTTGATTACCCACCGGTGACAACGTTCGGAATATGCAAAACAGAAGGAGAATTTACGATCCACTACCAACTACTAGAGATAGTAAATATCATATTCACAGATATTAATGATTACCAATTATCATATGTTTAGCCAATAAAATGAACTGACGCTGTACGTACGTATTACGAATAAAACAAAAATATTAATGAATTATTACTGAATCTAGTTTTTAAACGAATTAATGACGATAAAAAATAAAGCAAAGCAAGAAGTATTTCTTTTTTGAATGACGCCATTGATGTTATTTTGGAGCATTTGTACTTTCACAGAAGTTGCTAGTTGCTAGACATAGCTGGAAAATGAAAAAA